>JAFFSR010000363.1:1517500-1653798 GCA_017163975.1 Anastatus disparis | reverse complement strand
TGAATATCTGAGCATTTATCTTGTAGAAAAAGTTCCAAGAGACGTGGGAATCAAGTATACGTAAAGTGGCTCGGCGATAGTATTCATAATGGTTGGGTCGACAAAACTGTAGCTTAATAAATGTTGTAAAGCAAGCAAAAAAAACTTTTTTTGTTTTGAGGTTGATGGGAGCCAGAACCTTCGCTCCCATCTGTAAGAGTACAACCAAGAATCGCCACTTGCGAACTCCTTATACCGGAGTAAACTCTGAAGTAGAAAAGTGCCCGTGACTCGTATACCTCTCTGTTAACTTCCTCGCGCCTACTCGGATGAAGAATTCGATACCACTTCTATTCTCGCCTAAGTATATTATGTACAACTTGGCGATGTTGTATAGCATCGGTCAACTTGGAGAAAAGTTTATCATTCTTCTCTAAAAGCAGTAGAAACGCGTGATGACGAAAGATGCCGAAACTCATCTTCCAGATCTGCAACAAATCTGTCACCGTATCTGGTCTTGACAGATTTCAAAGCACTAACCATAGACTTATGGTTGCTTATCTATTTCCTCGACTTTCTCTTGGTTGGTAAGAAGTCGCCATGCGTACAATCTGGTTGAGTTTTGAAAGATCCATCTGGAAAAGAAGTAAATAAATTAATACAATCGTTAAAGAACAGGCTTTGAAGTAAAAACAATACTTTGGCTTACCTTGAAATCAGTTCCAAAAGACTAATCAAAGTCGTATCACTTTATTCAATTTTTGCGTCTTAGCAGGTGGTCCGTCTGACAAATGAGACCAACTTCAGGCTGGCTCGGGAGCTCTGTTAGGAAGGCCAACTCAGACACTTCGTCACCACTACTGCGCACTTCGCAGATTTCTTGGAAGGCAGTATGGAGTGATGTTCCCCATGGTATTGGCGTATCTGTGCTTCCCTATAACAGATAACGTTTGTTATCATTAGCTGAAACGGGAGTCTTCCGCTGTCTCTCAGTCCCTCCACATTATACTGTTCTGGACCTGATGTTGCTCTGCTGACAGGCAATATTTTCTCCCTTAAACAGGCAGCGCTGGTAGTCTTCAAACTGGATGACATTTTTTACACGACGTTGATTTTCCTCCTTGGCGCTTTTTGATGGGCTCTTGACCTTGTACCTTATTTCTGTACATTTTACTCCGTAAGATAATGAATTCAGTCATTTCGTTGCCATTGCATTCGTCTTTCATTAAGCCGATAACCATCATATTAACTACAAGACATACCAAATTGGTTACCCTCGACATAATTAGAAGTGTCAGAACTTATCTATGTCCCTCTTCATCATTTCATACATGTTTCTCACCTCTGACTTCGTATATGGGACTATCGGTGCTCAGTTTTGGAGAAAGCTTACACTTATCACCCTAGTCGATCAAGCATATATGAGTAATAAGAAGATCATACACACAAGTCTTAGAGATCGAAACACTTAGATCGACGTACAATGGCTTTCTAATGGTGGTCTCAGTGCCAAAAAGCTGTATTGCAACAAGGTTCTCCGTTAAAGATGGTGCTGCTATGGAAAGTGGGCTTGGCGTTAATACCTCAGCTCTGTTAGCGCCCTCCCATTTGTTGACGAGTTTCACATCAACGCGCTTGCGCTCATTCTCTATTGTTCCTCCATAGACTGCGTTAATCAGAAGCTTAAGAAAGAGTTTTTCAAGCTCATTCTTAAGATTGTTGCGCTTCTCGGTATTTGAGGATCTTGAATCTGTAATAAATTAATATGCCTCTCTCTTTTCTCCAGCAGTAACATGGCATGATGGAACATCAAATTTATTACCTATAAAAAATCTATATTTTAGAATTTGATTAATAATGATTTTAATATAAAAATAACTTTTACTTACATTGTTTTCAACAAAATAGATTAATGAAAATGTTGTTCAGCTTTTTCAAAACTTCGCAATCTGCTTCAGAGATACTGGGAATTTTTTTACGGTAAAATCAAGTTCTTTCTCTGTACACAGTATTTAGATACACGCTGTAGATTATGTTCAGCAGGTGAAGAGCCGAAAGAATTGCCAATTAAAACATTAATTGTCATTATTTTTAAACAATAAAATGAGGCTTTTCCATTTTGATTTCCTCCATTAGTTCGATAAAGAGCTCCTCTTACTGCATTAGGATTGTTAATATTTATGCTCAGCTCAAAATTTGGCGAAGAGTCCAACCAGAGTCTCTCTCTTCGAATTCACTATGGCAATCTGAATAGGGTGCAGGTGTTCAATTAAACCACTCTTTGAGATCAGTGGTTTGAATGATGGCGACGTTCTTCGTATTGAAGTATTTAACTTCAACTATCTCTTCATTATTTTGCGAAAATCGTACTCTAGTAGAGTTCAGAATTTGACTGATATGACTCCTATGTTCACTAGAGCAATCTTAACTTTTCATCGAAGACAGAAAAACATTTGTCATGAATTTATCTAAATCAAGGTCGCCAATTTGGTGATCACACCTGTCTTTATTCAATTGTAGCAAAGCCAGATTAAAAATTCATTTCAAATTCTACACTGGCGCTCTTACTATGAGCCTGAATATCACCACCTCTTTTTGTAAACTCAAGTAGCTTCTCTCGAATTATTATGAGATGCCTTAATGATATCGCTCTTCTTTGTTTCTCTGATCTTGATACTGTCACTGTGTTTAAGTAAAGCTACGGCAAATCTTCGATCATTTTCAAATAAAGTCCAACCACCTTCTGATATCACGCTAGAATCAGCTTCACCACTTGCTGTACAACGCAAAGACTTTGAGAGTTCTTTAACGCTCGCTTAGCGTAGTATTCCGCCATGACTAACACTTAATTTGACAGTAAATTTCAATTATTCTAATCTTTTTAAAGTACTTAAAATTTTCACTTTCACACTCTTTTTTCAGTAACAATATTCACTTTTCACAAACTTTTCACTTATTACTTTTATGATTCAAAACCACTTTATGCACTAAGGAGCTCTTGCTCTTTCGATGTTTTGCTCTTCAGAAGTTGTTGGATGAGAAATGATGACTAGTCGCGGTTGTAGCTGTTTGTATGAAACTTCGAACACACATGCGATGGATTAATAATGGGGGTTACGTCGAACGTGATTGGCTCGATTGAAGCTTCCCAATCGTGTATTAAAGTAAGAAAAGTTACAATAAAGCATCAGTTCAAATCGAGATAGAGTACATCGTGGGCGTCAGGGTTCTAAGGCTCTTTGAATAAATTCATTCTCAAGGAAGTTGCCATAATAGCTCTTGAAGAGATGATGTAGTCCCGATGTTATTTAACTTTCAACCACCATTGGAGATGCCTTTTGAACCGGTATAAGGGTGTTAATCGATGGTTGGATTCATATTAAGCATCGTATACCCTGGAGATCAGGAGATGTTCCTTACGAGAAGCTAGAGGATACTTTACAAGAATGTTGTAAGGATGCTACTAAAATTTAGGTGGAAGGAGGAAAAAGACTATGAATATCGGAAAAATTGACGGAATAGTAGAAAGTATATTATTATTATTTATTAAGTATCTATTTCCTAATAATTTATTTTTATTTTAGATTGATTTGTATTAATAAACATGATGGATGTCCATCTCTTGTCAATGCTGGCCAAGGAAGACAGAGACTCTGACCTGTTCTCTCCATAAATTAGTAGCAATACCGTTTGCGCATTCAAAAATGCGCAGATGTTAAAAGAATGGATTCTGGAAATCCGGAAACCAATCAATTCAGGAGTTGGATGAGGAAGTTGATTGCAGCATAAATAATGTGATTGTATCCAGATGACGACGGTGATGAATGTCCTTTGTAATAAAAATTTTCATCAAAATAAATAAAAAATATTATACTCAATGTACATATAAATTAAGTAAAAATAAAGAGATTGAAGAAAATCAATGTAAGTTAATTTACTATTGATGGAAAGAATCTCACACGTTAAGGCGAAGGATGGGAACAAGAATTATCAATATATTAGTATGATCTTATAAGCTCAATCAAAAGTACTATCAATTTCTAAAAAAATTTATTTTTCTAATAATTATACTGTACTCTTCTCTTAGAATATACATTCGTACATTCTAGAGATGAAATACTATTAATTTATGCAATAAAAATAAAAAAATTTTTTATAGCTGACATACAGTTCACTCCCCTCAAAAAAATTCATATGTATATCATAGAAATGATATACTATTGATTTATGCAATGAAAAGATTTTTTTCAAGTGGTTGACACCACACTGCCCCCTTAAAAATGCATATGTATATCATAGAAATGATATACTTCGATTTATGTAATAAAAAAAAATTATTTTTAAGTAGTTGACACCATACTGCTATCTTAAAAATACCTAAACTTTTGCATCTGAAAAAAGAATATATATATATATATATATATATATATATATATATATATATATATATAAGTACATAAGAATTTATCAAAAGGAAAAGAAAGAAGAGAAAATAGGAGTCTCCTTATGTTTTGAATTTTTTTTTTGCCTGAAAAGGGCCGATTAAACATAAAAAATTAAGAGTTCTCTTAACGTCTCTCTCAGGAGATATTAAAGCAGGTATCTTTCTTAACTCTTTTCAACGAATGGCGTCGGCTTTCAGGAGCCGATTCACGGTGCAAGGAACAACAAAGCAATCCATTCTATCAGAAGATGGTGGCTCAATGCATTGCTTAAAGGCATTCCAATTGTTCAAATTTGGCGTTGAAATACTTCCCTCTGCATTTGATTCCCCGACAGTTCAGCCAAAATTAGTCGAGGAATAGGATGGAAGAAAGTTGAGAAGTGTTGGCTTCCTTACTACCGCTGCCCTCATTTGGAACTGTAAGATGGAAGTACTCTGTTTTCACTATCTTTTTAGGACCTGTCCGTACTGATTTATCTGTATTAATAAAGTGAGATTCCTTGCCTGGTCGTGAGCGCCAACGTCTCGCATTTTTGCCGAATGCGTTGCGCTGGAGGCGACAACTTCATTGAGTTAGAACTGGAAAGTTTTTTACTTTCCCTTGATTATAAGAGAATGATTTCAGAATACTGGCAAGCCACCTATATTGTGCTCCCCCCCACTCTCAAACCAACTACAAGTCACATATTAACTCTCCGACTCGCTCAGAGGGTTCACACTAACTTAACTGCGTTCAAAATGTTAAGTCATTTTCCAAACAATCCGACTCATTCAGAAGTCCTTCAATGACCTATCAGACTGTTAAGCTGATGGCATTCAAAGTTAAGCCAAGATAGTTCCTCCGACTCACTCCAGAGGATCTAGGTAGCTTAACAACGTTCAAAAATGTTAAGTCATTTCCGACTCTCCGAATCATTCTGAGAGAATCCTTTAATGACCTATCGGCTGTTAAGCTGATGGCGTTCAAAGCAAAGTTCTGAAAAAAACTCAAAGGATTCAGAATTATGACGCTTCATCAGATCTCAGAAAAGATCGGGCATCCAGATCTCGAAGACCCGGATACTGGTATCACCAGGTTGACAGCTCGTGTGTAAGCACCCGGAATCGGAACGAAGTCAAGCCACCCTACTTAATAGGACTCTCCGAGCTTATTCAGAGGGCCAATTCGAGCGCGACAACTCAACGTGGCCAAGGTGCCACGAAGTTTTTCCCAGATCTCAAAGAGACCTGGCTAACCTCGAAAATGGCACAAAATTAGTCAGCACAGCTGAAGAGCTCCTAGACCCCGAGAGGTCTGGTCTGCCCAGCGAGCGCAGGCTGACTGACGCCAGCGTGCGTCTCCCGAGGTATATACCTAATGGTGGCGAGAGAGCGGCGGCGCGCGGAGTATACAACACGCGAATCTCAATATACGTGTATTATAGCTTTTATGTTATGCACCATCAAACATTTTATATCATTAAAATTTTATTTATTAAAAAATTTTCCTCTGTTACCAAAAATTCTCACTACGAAGTTTTGCCGTTACTAAGAGCGTCGACCAATCAGCGGCGAGATGAGTAGCTAGAAATTAAGAAAATTCTTAATAATTTCATTCTTTCTTTAACTTTTTTGAGAGGATTTCTTCTGAAAATAACAGAGACCTTTAGGACTTTGGGAGAGTTGGTAAAAGTTTATTTCCCTGATTTTAGAAATTGACTTTCTGCCAGACTCTCAGTTTTTACACAACAGTAATAGAGTCATCATCAGTAGTCTAGTGTAGCCAGTGCATACACCTGGAGCCACCGCTGGAAGATTTTTAAATTTATTTGGATCATCCAGCTATGTGACAGGTGATCGTTGCGAAATATCACCACAAGGTCTCCAAAGGTGATGAACCTCGTTTTTCCGTCACCGCAAAATAAAAAATATTGAAGAACAGCCACGAAGAGGAGCAGAGAAGGAGAGAAGAACCTTCTAAGAAGACAAAATATTGATTTTTATAATTCACATGCTCTCGATTTATTTTTATCAATCAGCCCTTTTCGCAGGACTAGATATTTTTTTAACGTGAAACAAATGGTTTCAAATTTATTTATATTTAAAAAAATTGTTTTTTAAATAAAATATTTATCAGTCCTTTTTAGAGCTATATATAAATTAGACGTTAAAATTAACTAGTCCCAATATTATTTTTTAAATATCATGTGTTATTGTAAGATATTTTTTAATTCATTTAAATACATAAAACTATATAAGTATATCGTTATATCTAAGTAAAGTATATCGTAATATATCAAAGTATATCGATATATGTATGCAAGTACATCGTTGTATATGCAAGAGTACATGTAAATATATACTTGTTGTACATCATTACATTTAAATGAAGATTTTTAGAAGTTTTAAAATTCCTGGGCTGAAATAACAATACATATATAGTTAAAATTTTTTTAATTCTGCGCTCGAAATATACCATAGTAAAAAATAACTGTGATATCCCATGGAACTTGAGCGACGTCATATTCGTATATAACGCTACTTTACCTACTTGTGTAGGTGAGTTAGAAACACCATACATCTAGACGAATCACAGCTTGGCTCACTCTTAGACACGATTTTCAACTTTTCTCACCAATCGTGCGTCCGAGTGCGTCAAGATGGATTAAATAATATCAGTATATACCAAGTTTAACGCATACCTAACGCTCGCGGAGCAAGCTTATTATGATATCTTTCTATTTATTTGTTAAGTTTAATGTCGGAGTTAGATTTCACTAGACCGTACACTGGCAGACTTCTTGCTCACAGATTCAGATCTACATGTTCAATCTAACTCGTTTTAAGTTGTTGCAGGAAAATCAGGATTCAGGTATGCAAAGTATCATTTGGGCCTCAATGCCATTTCTACGATGTCTTCGTTAAACGCGACAATCGGTTAAATATCATTCAAATTAGACACTTGCAAAGACATTAGTGTGACACAAGCCAACGCTTTGCTATCACAACACGTAAATGCAAGACATACGAAATGTGCCTTTGGCTATTTCAATTTAATACGTTAAACCGTAAAGGTAAATCACTAACGCTTCACACGTTATTGTGATACATTAAATCACTAAGATTTATTCACTAAAACCGCGAACTTTATACGCGTATTTTTAACAATAATCTTATACAAGTTCACAAGGTACGGGCACTAATTTATAACTCTTTCGCTGTCCTTTGAACTTGTATGAAGAAAAATACAAAATTTTAATGGATTAAAGTTAAGCAAGCTTTATTAACTCGATGATGGAATGAGAGTGCGGGCACAAGCTTCTCATTGAACAAGATACTTCGCATTTACGGCGCTTGCCGCTATGTTTCTCTCTGCCGCATTAGGTAAAGGATCTTATACGTGTATAAAGCATACGCGTTACACCTGGTAACCGCTTGGCTGTCAGAAATTAGAGGCGTAGCTGCGCGTTCGGTTCTTTCTATATCTCCTACCCGCGCTGCTTATTATCATGATGATGCTTCTCTATACGAAAATCATCAAGTGAGGTCTCAAACTACGCCTATAAATTAAATAAGAAATTAGTGAAAAACATTTTCAAATATAAAATTTCAATTTCTAGAAGTGCATTACTATAAAGTTAATAACCAGTAGTTCCATGCGATGTCCTGAGTCCTTGAATCTAAAGTCGAATAAACTCTAAAATACAGACTTACACTAAACATATATGTATTTGTAAGGAGACACGAAGAAAGATGAAAGAATTTTTTTACATACATGTATATGACTCTAAAGAAATGAAACGTTTGCTGTCAGTGAAATTTCAACTTATGGCAGGATCTGGGTATTTTACGTTTCTCGTTCAACCTAGGCGCAGACAATAAAATCACCCTCTATATCTAAAATGGCCTTTTTGACGTAGAAGTTAGCATCCGTAACGTCTGCTCTGCTGGCCCCTAATAAAATCAGTGTTAAAAATCTAGATATACATATTTTAAATCAATTTTACAGTTAAGAATTTAGTGAAATGGATTATAATCTAATTTTCAATTAATATATATATATATATATATATATATCTATATATATATATATATATATAAAGAAAACAAGAAATATTTTAGATTAAATTCAGTTGCATTATACTATCTATAAGACGTCTGGAATCATTCAAATAAAGTGGTGTAATCGAGTGTTGGAAATTAAAGTTAAGTGTCCATTCGAACGAGTAGAATCGAAAATCAGATCTTGAGAACAGCTATTCTTGAGAAAAAGCGCCCTTGGTCGAAAAGGAATACAGGAATCAGAAAAGAGAAAAAGGGAAGGATTTAGGTTTTGAGCCTTCTTCTTTTGTCTCTTTAATTAACGTGAGATGTTTTCTATTGACCTCTGACTAAATTATAATAATAATAAACTGAAATTGTAGTATTCCCTCTCTCTTATATTATAATTAATATCTTAAAATAAAGAGACAATTTATTAATAATAATAATAACGTGTTGGTAGATTTAATTTTGAATGTGTAAATATATATATATAAATCCATATAAATTATAAATAGACAATTTCATATTAAATGGTGAAAAGTAAGTCTTGGAACAAAAACTGGTTTCGACAAAATTAAATAATTTTTGTGTGAACCCAACGACCGAACAAAATTTGGCCGTCACAAATGGCATCCCTTGCGCAGAACCAGTAAAACTTTTACCTGTTGGTAAATTTTTATAAATTATAATTTAATTTCAATAAATAATACTTTATTAAAATTTATAATTGCGCCTTATATAACTTGTTATATAAAGAAATAACAAGTTATATATAGTTTAAGAAAAATACATTATTATTATATTTAAAATAAAATTTGCACTACATGAAGTAGTTAGATTTTTGAAGGCATTATATAAGTATATAAATAATTTATTATTGAAACATTAACATTTTAACTAATTAAATAAAAACAATTTCATGATAAATATCTAAATTTCTTTAATAAACGATCAACTTCGGTCAACGACCGCTGCGTCAACAAATAAAAATATTGTAACCTGGATATCATTATTATACGCATTATTAAACAATTTATATTAACAATTTATTCTTGATAATAATAGGTAATTAACATAATAGATAAATAAATTCCTCTAAATAATATAATATAAAAATATAAAATAAAGAAATACAATATTCAAATATATAAAATACTAATAAAACATTTTGTTTCAATTGTACGGTCAACGACCATCTACAAGTCAAAGTTAAGAGTCGACAGAATCTTACAACTTGTGTGTCTCTATAGTTTACCTTTAAATTAATAAAGTAAATTTTCGTTTTCCTTTTAATAAAACTTTTAAATCTTTCAAAACATATAATTTAATAAACTTGATATTTTAATAATTAAAATTTAATTCTAATGTGTTTTTTTTTATATAAACAAGGGTAAATCATAGATAATATTCGTTAATCAGAAATTTTAGAATAGATAAATTACATTTTAATTCAATTAATATAACTTTAAGATTATTATACTTTAAAGTAGTAAATTGTAGTAATCATAACTAGGATTTTAGTTTATGATAAATTACTATCCTGCAAATTTCGAACCTTGTAATAATATCACTTTGTTACTATAGTTAAAATCATTAAATAAAAAGAAATTTTGACGTGAATCGATATTTTAATTAAAAATTTTAAAGGTTTTATCATACAAATTTAAATTTTAGCTTTAGTACTTATTTAATTTCATAAATATAAGTATTTTTATAAAAAGGGTTGCAATTTACATATAAATCTTGAAAAATTTTAAGAATTCCTAAATATCTTTTTTTAAATAGTAAATATTCCTCAAGATAGATATTGGTTGAGTAATATATTTAACAAAATTACTTTTAAAACAAATAAACAGTTAAATTTCTAATCTCTTCAATATATATATAGATAAGTATTTATAATTATAATAAATTATAACATCAATAAATTATAAAAGGATTCATTTTCATTAAAACTATAACCTTTTTTTAGTACTTTAACCTAATTTTCCTTATAAAATTTCTATTTGTATAAATCATTGCAGATAATATCAACCTACTTTAATCATCTTAATAAAATTGTAGAACCTTGTTAATCGACATTAAAATAGCATATTTATTTATCATACCATTAATAATAAAATTTTTATACATATATATATATATATATATATATATATATATATATGGGACGTTTCACGTCAACTCACCTAACAAAAAAATAGAATTCGTCGAAAATCTGTGAAAATGTTCTATTTGATACCCAAAATATACAAAAAAATTTTAGAGGTCGAGGTCAAAGGGTCAGGATTTAAACGTGATGGAATTTTTCGAATTTTCCAAATTTTTTTGCTAAATAAATATTTTAATGAACTTTTTCCTCAAAAACTATCAATTTTTCGTTAAAACTTAATAGAATACTTTTTTCTTGGAAATTAGATGTAGAATTCACCTGAATTTTTGCAAATTATAATATACTGATTTTTATGCTTACTTGATTGATTTAAACATACTATTTAGTATATCTAAAAAATCGAGCAGGTTAGCTGGCTTTTTAAAGTCTTATTTTTTCGTTTTTATGAGGAAAAAATATACAGAAGCTTCAGTTGGGCAGCCTTCTCAAAGTTACTTAATTGTGCAAAAAGTCTGAAAAAATCGTTATTTTGGATCAATGATGAGATTCGTGATTTTTTTTTTGAAAAAGTATTGATTTTTGGGACAATGTATGAAAATGTTTTTTTTTACACAGGGCGCGTACAGTGGGTACTTTACTCCTCCCAGCGAAAAGTAAGGTACCCACTGTACGCTGCCTGTGTAAAAAAAATCGTATATTCTCCACGGGAGTAAATGAAAAATCCCTTAAATCGGTATGTTTTGTCACCCTCGCCTTCGGCTCGGGTGACATTCAACATACGATTTAAGACATTTTTCGTTTTTACTCCCTAGGTGAATAATATACTATTTATTGGAAATTGTATGTAAAATGTATGTAAATTTTTGTAAACCATTGTTTGCTAAACATCACAAATTATAGATGAAATTTTGAAATTTAAAAATTTATTTTTTTGTTAAATTTTTAGTATATATGGTTCATAATGTCTTAAATTACAATTTGTAAAAATATGTTCATATTCTAAACATGATTTCCAATAAAAAACATATTCATACATTTGTCCCAAAAATCAATACTTTTTCAGAAAAAAATCACGAATCTCATCATTGATCCAAAATAACGATTTTTTCAGACATTTTTGCACAATTAAGTAACTTTGAGAAGGCTGCCCAACTGGAGGCTTCGTTTATTTTTTCCTCATAAAAAAACAAAAAAATAAGACTTTAAAAAGCTAACTTGACCTGCTCGATTTTTAAATATACTAAATAGTATGTTTAAATCGATTAAGTAAGCATAAAAATCAGTATATTATAATTTGCAAAAATTCAGGTGAATTCTACATCTAATTTCCAAGAAAAGTATTCTATTAAGTTTTAACGAAAAATTGATAGTTTTTGAGGAAAAAGTTCATTAAAATATTTATTTAGCAAAAATTTGGAAAATTCGAAAAAATTCCATCACGTTTAAATCCTGACCCCTTTGACCTAAACCTCTAAAATTTTTTTGTATATTTTGGGTATCAAATAGAACATTTTCACAGATTTTCGACGAATTCTATTTTTTTGTTAGATGAGTTGACGTGAAACGTCCCATATATATATATATATATATATATATATATATATATATATATATATATATATATATATATATATATAATTGTTATATTTTAAAGTATTTGTTTTTTTTTTATTAAAACTAATATAAACATATAATACAACTCAGTTATAGAAAAATTATACTTCCAATATTTAAACTGCTGAAATGCGCCATTCAAAGTTAAATGAACTCGCTCATTAAAAGTGCAAATCAGCATTTCGCTGCTCATCAGATACATCAAGTTCAATTAACGCAATAAATAAAAGTTTTGATAATAATTCGTATCAAACTCTAATAAACAAATATTTCATAATAATAAACAATAATTTATACTAATATATCTAATATAAGTAAGAAAAAGTAAAATAATTATATTTAATTCGACAAAGTTAATATTAAACGACACATATATAACTCTTACATATAATCTCATATTAAAAGAATAATTTTTTTTGCTTGATAAAATTAAAATCTAACTTGTTATATATAGTGTTATAGAGTATAGTGATTTCTGCTCTTTATATTTTCCTACCTTCTTTTTTTACTTATAAATATATATATATATATATATATATATATATATATATATATATATATATATATATATTTGTTTAAGACAATCCTTCCATAAGTTTATTTTTTTATTTATTTTTAGATTATTCATGGGAAATATTGATTTATGTTGTATTATTTCTTATTAGCCTTTTTATTAAACTTTGATGATTTAACCAATTGCTTATTTAAAATTACTTATTTCACTTAAAACGAAGTGTTCATTCACTAGTATATTTGTTTGTTTTTCTATATAATTATAAATTTAATAATAATTCAAATATTATTTATTAATTAACGATAAAATTTAATGTTTTTAACAGTCTCATCTGAATTTCACCAAATAATACGCATAAAATATTAGATAATTTGAATTTATATTATATAAAAGTCAAACTAAAACTTGTTATTCATAAACCTAATTAATTTGATATTTAATAAATATAAAATGCATAACTCTTTAATTTAATTATTTATATCAATAACTATATGCAGTAAACATTAAGATAATACAAATAAAACTCTAAAGAAATTTATTAATTGTGAATCAATTTGTACTACTTTATAGTAGTTAAATTTTAGTGTTGAATATAATTAATAATTAATAATTAATAAATAATACTTTTTTTAATTATTATAACTCGAAATTTATAACAGATTTACTACAAATGAAAAAATTACATACTTACGACTTCTGACGTTAAAAGTCAAACAGCAAAACGCTAAGTCAGCATTTCACTGACCCAGATTCATAAAGTAACTTGAATAAAAATTCTTTTGACGGAAATTATATCAAACTTTAATAAAATATAACCTTTATGACAACCAAATAAAAATTACAATATAATAATTAATATAAATTTAAAGTTTAATACAGATAAAGAAAGCAAATAATTATATTATATTACAAGAGTTATTATTCGACACATATTATTATATTGCGTTATATGATTATATGCATATAATATAACATATTATTATCAAGTTAATTTCAGTGGTAACGAAAATTTCAAATATCAAATAAAAATTTAATTTATTTTGCATCTCATCTTAAGATATCTAATAATATACAATAATCAAAATTTTCATCATGACAAATAAGCAAGAGATAATGGAAACTCAAGCCTCTGAAGAAAGATATTTAATCATTTCAATTAACCAATTCCAAATTCTATGAATGGGAAGATAGGGTAAAAGAATCAACGAAATGCATGAATAGAAATTATTCAGAATCGAAACATGGCCTGTTACCAAGATTTTAATGACATCAATTTTTCGTACACTATCTCAGACTCACAAAAGCCCTACTCATTCGAACATCAACAATTTCTATTGCCCCAACCTTATTTCTATCCTTCTAGGTTTCCTTATTACCCTCCTTATCTTCATTATCCTCCTTATCCAATAAGTCCTAAAATTCTATCCGAAGTATCGAATACCTATCAATCACAAAGTTACGACACTGAAGATTTACTTACAACCCAACAACCATACCATTACGAGGGTAACCTAAGTTATATATGCTTGCAAAGAGAACGCATCGATGAAAAATATTGAATCGATTCGACGAACAAAAGTTTTATGTACGCAAACAAAAGCGCACCGTGTTCAGAAATCTAAATGTCCTGTAATATGTTTAAAAGTCTCAGCTCTAAAGAATGAAGAAGGAACCTTCGCGCTATACTCGGCTGCTGGTATCAACGCCGTAAAAGGTAGTGCCCTTAAGGATAACATTATCATTAACTCCAAAAAGGCAACAACAGTATCAGATATATCTTCAACACCTATAGAAACACTAGGCACTGTGGAATTAGAAATACTTGGATTTATCCATGTATTTCACGTCTTACCACCTACAACATCATTCTCACAGCATGCCATCCTGGGCTTACCATATTTCGAAAAGGAACGTCCCGCGATTTGCTACATATCTAGAACTCTCATAATAAATAGCAGTCCGATTGATCCAATACCTTCCTTAAAGGAAATCAATTACCATTTGATAACAAGCGCATGAGGGAAATTAAAAACCAAAATTCTTATGTAACACAAACTGACACCGATACCAAACGAAGAAAGGTAAAGATAATAAAACTACAAATAAATTTCACGCACGAATCCCAATTGAATTATGAAGACATAGAAATTTTCTGCAATTGTTCTGATTCAAAAGAACAGAAAGCCCTGACATATTATTCAGAAAAACTAGAGAATTATAAGGTAATAAACAAAAAATCAGCTAATTTATTAAACGATACATTTATAGTAAAATCTGCACAAGAATCTCAGATACAATATGAAACAACGGAAAAATTTTATGTATCTGATCGTGATTTTGAACGTATAGAAAACATTACTGAAACAGAAGATCTGAAGAGCGCAGAAGCACATTACGCGAATGTTGTCGATGATACTACTATCTAATTCATGCAACCTCAAACATTAGGAAAATTTAATATTTCAACTAATTCAAAATTTAGCGCATGCTTAAAAGTTGGCCTAAAAACTCATAATAAATTTAAAAAAATTTCTAAATACAAAAATCGATTGAACGCAATTAAAGATGTCAACCAAAAATTGCCGACAAAAATTATAAAATCTTTTACTATTAATAGAATAATTAAAACTAAAAATAAACTTAATAAAATTGAAGTTAGATCAAAAACGTTCATAAGCGCAATATGATTGACTGTCGGTTAAATTTACTAAAATTAAAGAGTTTACTTAAGGACCGAAGAATCAATTACGTGAGTTCAAAACCAGTCTATAAGGAAAATGTACCAGGTCCGGTCAAGCCGAACCCACGGCCTCTGGAAGATTATCAGATTCTTTGGAAACATCAAACTCAGGCCACGAAATATCAAAATTTTCTTATATGAGTCAAAAAGATGGTTTGAGAACCTGAGGGGGAAGGCAGAGAATACGAAATTGAACACTCCAAATGGAATAACTATCAACTCGCCTTCATTGATTCAACAGACAACAAGATAAAATACAAGCTTTACCTGACGCTGAAAGAAACAAATAGTATTATACATTTGGAAAACCTCAAGAAAATACTTCTCTCTTTTAAAAAAATGTCAACGAAGTAGAGTCTCTTGAGATACAAGGTAAGGAAAAATACAGAAGGGTATTAAAAACTCGCCCAACACTAACGGGATTAACAAAAATACTACCATACATCTCATTTGTAAAATACAACATCGATCGTATGGCCTGTGATTGGAGAATAGCCATCTCACTCATTTATTAATCTTTTATTAATATGTTGAATCTCAATTCCATAATTCCATTTTTATGTTTGATTTATTATTTATTCGTAATTTTGAAACGTCTAATTTTATTTTAAATTATGTTTTAAGAATATACCAAAATCACTTTAGCATAGATTTTATTCTGAATAACGTGAAGTTTTTTTTTTAATCTCTATCATTTTAACTAAAATAATTCTTTTATATTTTTGATGGTATACTTAAAAAAGATTTTATGCATATAAATATAAAATTATATACATAAAGTCTTTGTATGTGAGATATACATAATTACTTATGGGTATAAACAAAGGGTTAACATAGGTTACAAATAATTTTTCCCTCTTCTATGATTAAAATATTACACTCTTAAGACTAACACTTCATTGTCAACACTACTATTATACTAAGGTTATGGCTATATATTTTAAAGAGTACCCCCCGTTAAGATAGGTAAAATGCCATCCCTCATATATTTCAAAACTAATATTTTTTCTTGTTTTTATAGTAATTAAGATTAGGTTTTTTTATATTTATAGTTTCCTAACACATACCCTAACCTCAACATAACCTAAAAATCACTTTTTTATAATATTTTTTTTTATCTGGAAGGATGAATGATATTAATCCACGAAAAATATGACTAGGTCTTAGCACTCTCTTCAACTGTGATTTTTTGCGAGTCCTAGAAAGCAGTTTTTCTAACCTAAAAATAACATTTAAATCATAAAATCTCCGTAACTTTGCTCTTTGAGGGGCTACAAGTAATTTTCTGGGCTTAAAATTTGTATTTTTAAAAAACAAATACAATTTATGATGACCAAAAATTCGATTTTGGCATGGCGCCATGGCGAAAAACTCGAAAAACCATTTTTTCATAGGTTTTCTGTCGGTTATTGGTCTCTAGCAACTCACAAATCATTTTTAGAAAAAAACATAGCTTTATTGGATTCTACGTAAAAAAATACATTAAAATGTGCATGATTACTTAAGGAATACTTGGATGCTGTTACAAAACAATTAAAAAATGAAATAATTCTGAAATTATTACATATCTACTTTGCATCGTTGCTGCATTTTATGTTTTTATGACTTTGGTCATCTCTTCAGAGTCTCAAAGCTACTATTCAATGTATTCATAGGCAAATGACGTCCACTGTACGCGAAAAACAGAGACAAATACTAGACAGATAACTATAACTCCTATATATACATATATATATATATATATATATATATATATATATATATATATATATATATATATATATATATATATGTGTGGAATAACTTGCTATCCCTCGCATATACAGAAGGAATGGCGAGTTGTTCTTAGGAACGCAAATTATTTTTCTTATACATAGATAAAAACCAATGTTTATCTATTCCTGTAACTATTCTTTTTAGTGTTCTTTTTTAGCTTGTAAGAGATCTAACATGTTTTCTGTCCTCCATAAATCACGAACTCGATAGATTTGAACAATGAAATAATTCCAATTAAGTTCCAAATTCAAAAATTAACAGATCATTATCTCTTTAGAGTCATAAAGCTACTATTCGATGTATTTACAGCTAAATTACGCCTATTGCATGCCAAAATAAGATTTTTAAACATAACTGAAGTAACGGTCGTATCATCTGTCTTTTTGTATTACAGTAGACTCTGGATACAGAAGAATCGACTTGCCTTCAGGAGAGGAATTTTCTTGAAAATTCTTTCATACAAAAAGTCCCCAACACGCTTGAGTCAAGAGTGATACCCACACCTACTATTTTGTTGTGTGAGTTGTATCCAACATGCGTGTATATTCTGTCTCTCTTACTTTCATAGTGGTGGGATAACGCAAATACTTAGGCTCACGCCCATATTTAGAAGAAAAGCTCGAAATCTCTTATATCGCAATCTCTTGTATCGAGAGATCACTGAATCATTAGAGAGACAAAGACGGAATAAGGTTTTAGTAACAATCGTGTTGGGTCTATAAATTCGAGCCTGAAAGTACACTTCTATGTAAGCATTTATATTCTTTGTTAGAACTGCCACAATTATAATTTGTCTTAAGGCCATTATACGCAAAAAATAGAGTAGCAACCGATATAAGAAATACATTGCTTCTACATATATGAGAATCAAGCGTTGTTTCTAGCAACAGCTCACTATTCTTTGTATATATATATATATATATATATATATATATATATATATATATATATATATATATATATATATATATATATATATATATATATATATATATATATATATTGTTACTAAAACCTTATTCCGTCTTTGTCTCTCTAATGATTCAGTGATCTCTCGATACAAGAGATTGCGATATAAGAGATTTCGAGCTCTTTCTCCTAAATATGGGCGTGAGCCTAAGTATTTGCGTTATCCCACCACTATAAAAGTGAGAGAGACAGAATATACACGCATGTTGGATACAACTCACACAACAAAACAGTAGGTGTGGGTATCACTTTTGACTCGAGCGTGTTGGGGACTCTTTGTATGAGAGAATTTTTAAGGAAATTCCTCTCCTGAAGGCCCGTTGATTCTCTTGTATCCAGAGTCTACTGTAATACAAAAAGACAGATGATACGACCGTTACTTGATCTTTTAATTTTTGAATTTGGAACTTAATTGGAATCATTTAATTGTTCAAATCCATCGAGTTCGTGATTTATGGAGGACAGAAAACATGTTAGGTCTCTTACAAGCTAAAAAAAGAACACTAAAAAGAATAGTTACAGAAATAGATAAACATTGGTTTTTTATCTATGTATAAGAAAAAATAATTTGCGTGTTCCCTAAGAACAACTCGCCATTCCTTATGTATATGCGAGGGATAGCAAGTTATTCCACATATATATATATATATATATATATATATATATATATGTATATGTATATATAGGAGTTATAGTTATCTGTCTAGTATTTGTCTCTATTTTCCGCGTACAGTGGACGTCATTTGCCTATGAATATATTGAATAGTAGCTTTGAGACTCTGAAGAGATGACCAAAGTCATAAAAACATAAAATGCAGCAACGATGCAAAGTAGATATGTAACAATTTCAGAATTATTTTATTTTTTTAATTGTTTTGTAACAGCATCCAAGTATTCCTAAAGTAATCATGCACATTTTCAATGTATTTTTTCACGTAGAATCCAATAAAGCTATGTTTTTTTCTCTAAAAATGATTTGTGAGTTGCTAGAGACCAATAACCGACAGAAAACCTATGAAAAAATGGTTTTTCGAGTTTTTCGCCATGGCGCCATGCCAGAATCGAATTTTTGGTCATCATAAATTGTATTTGTTTTTTAAAAATACAAATTTTAAGCCTAGAAAATTACTTGTAGCCCCTCTCTGAGCAAAGTTACGGAGATTTTATGATTTAAATGTTATTTTTAGGTTAGAAAAACTGCTTTCTAGGACTCGCAAAAAATCACAGTTGAAGAGAGTGCTAAGACCTAATCATATGATTCTCGCGGGATTAATATCATTTATCCTTACAGATAAAAAAAAAATTTTATAAAAAAAGTGATTTTTAGGTTATGTTGAGGTTAGGGTATGTGTTAGGAAACTATAAATATAACAAAACCTAATCTTAATTACTATAAAAACAAGAAAAAATATTAGTTTTGAAATATATGAGGGAGGGCATTTTACCTATCTTAACGGGGGGTACTTTTTAATTTTAATCAACTTATTAAATTATTCGAAAAATAAATGTTTTTCTTAATATAATAAGAGTATATATATCAATTTTTTTTCCCTCTTGGACGTAAACAAAAGCAGACTATAGATTGCAGTCAAAGAGTTAAATTTTTAATAGCGCAACCTGCTGCATCGACAATTAATTTCTTAATAAAAATAATTCATTTGAAATTCTTTATTTTTTTTCTTTCTATAAAATCTAACACTGTACATATACGTATATACTTTCACTTATACATACGTGAGATAGTCATATAAGATAGATATTCATTTAATATAATTGTTGCAAAATATAACATATTTAAATTAAATTTTCAGATTCAAAAATTATTAAATCTAATATAATGAAAGTTCGATTTAATTATTTTATTGCAAATTTCAATAAAAATTAATTGTGTAAAATTTAGAATTTTCTTTTCCAGAACTCTTTTTGTTTTAAAGATCTTTATTTTGGTTTGTTCTTGGACATAAGTAGAAAATGAAATTTAATGAAATAGAATTTTTAATCGTTAATCGTGAATTTGTTTAATCATATAAAAGAATAATTTCTTGATGCAAAACTCATATCTTTGTATTATCCTCTCTATCAATCATCAATACACAAATTTTAACAAATTATTAGTTTGATATAAAATATATGAATATTTGCATGATTCATTAACTAACAATAGTTTTAGTAATAATTTACTCAATGACATCCTAAATTTTCTTTTCTTTATTCTACAATAGTACTAGTATGACTTGAATTTTACTTAATTTCAAGTAATAAAAAAAAAAAAAAAACTTTTCTGGCCTTATCTTATATCCTGTATGCTAACAGCTAGATTATTTCATATTTTCATAAAACAAATTAATTAACTTATAACTCTTACAAAAATTAACTTGTCAAAATCAATCTGATACTTAGCTCAAAACACAATTTTATTATAAAAATATATATAGTAGAAAAGCATTTTGTAATTTTAATAGTTACTTTTGAAGTAAATATGCTAAATTTTTATTATTTATCATTCTTATTCTAGTAAATAATAAATTATTGTTCTAAGATTTTTATTTTTCAAGTCAGAATAAATCGAAACATTAGGACAATAATTTTCCTTCGCTTAAAACAAATACTGAACCAAATCCTTTGTGTATTGATTAAACTAAATTTACTCATAACTCAAGTTGAGATTAATCAGATGATCAACCAATTTAACAAATTTAATTGTTTTAATAAAATAACAATTTTTAATCATTGCTGAAGAAATGGAATAAAATCTTAAATATATATGCGTATACATATAAACGCACATGTATGTATATGTTTATATATACGAGTATACTTGTACGATTCACAATATTATAGAACGAGTCTTTATAATAATAAACTAATTATTATCATAAGGATTAAATTAATAGCAATTCGAATAAGAAAACACTCCTATGCTTTCCTAATATACCCATATATTTACCTTCAAACAGCCCAACTTGTGAATGCCTACTATACGCTCAACCAACGACCCAATCCTTAAAAACATTTTACTTAATCCTAACCACCAATCACATGCCTTACTGGATTAAACTAAAATCTACCGACGAGTGGCTCTATTCGACTCTAAAAGCAACACCCCTTCGAATTTCCTGCGAAGGAAAGCCTGAAACCACCATCAGCCTTTATGGCACCGGCACTCTTGCACTACATGGTAAATGTACGACGCACAGTAAGGATGCTACCTTGTTCTGAGTAAACACTATTAAAATAGGGGAAACTTACCCATGCAATCCAAACATTACCTACGATACTCCTCCTTTATTATCCTTCCAGCAATCAAATACTTTCTTCACACTATCCAAGGAATTAGATTCAGAAACCACTATCAAAATAAAATAAATTTACACAAAATAACAATATAATTTCCTTAAAGGAAATAGAAACAAAATTTAAATAAATAGCCACACGCCACCACGAACGGAACCGTACTTATACATACATAGCCACAGGATTTTCTTTACAAACTTAATGATAGGAACAGCAGTATTCATTCTCATCTGGAAATGTAAATCCTTGAAATGTAAACAACGAACTAAACAAAGTCGAAAAATAAATAGTATAGAATTGCAAGAATGTTCTTTAAGACAACCAGAATCGAAACGCCTGTTAGCCTCTATGCCTTGTAGAAGCTACGCTGTTGAGTTGATATTCGAGAAAGGAGCAGGTTGATGGTAGGTGCTCGAATAAAGAAAGAGATTTCTTTTATTATAATAGAATGTGCGTTTATTACCTGAGGATGATAGGCTACTTATCTTACGAGAAGTCAAGGACGCTCGAATGACTCTTTCCGCTCTCGCGTAACACATAGCTTACGCTTTTAATCGCTTGCTTGCGCACCGCAGGTTGCGCGTGACACTTACATGCCTGCCTACTTATACACACACATTCTCTATGCCTGTGTACCCACAGTACTCCCCCCTAAATAACCATCCATGGTTATTTACATCAAAAGGAATTAATTTTTATTTTACATAAACAGTGGGTACTTTTATTTTACATATGATCTCTTTTACATTTTTGTATATAATTACTTGCGCAATTGCGCTTATTCTCGCCCATACAATTCACACATGCGGTCATTCCATACCTACACTTCTACATGCATTTACATGCTCGTTTTTACTTTACAATTTATATGCGTTTATTCTCACACTTGCACTCGTATGCTTATGTTAATTTACATTTTGTGTAATTACTCACGCAATTACTGATACTTTTCGCTTGCACAACTACTCATGCTACATCTTTACATAATTGTATTTATACATACGTAGTTCTAGTTACGTTTACATCAGCATACATTATTTACATGACTTTTTGACTACTTTTTACATATGCGCATACAATTACTCTTTTACATACTTCTATAAACCACACTCAAAAGTCCATTCTTATCATACACTCTTGCACCATACCTTGCTATAACTGTGGATAATGCCGGACTCACGATCACTTTACAGTTAAGGAAGTCCAACCTGAACCTTGGTACATTCCTTAGTATCGTCAATACAAAGTTTATATTGGAACATCTGTTCTTTTTATTGTTCTTTCCATGATGGTTATTCATTTTTATCCTTTCTATACTTGTGTTATTGAAGGAGTTTAATGTTTTTTGGACATTAGGATGGTAAGACATCTCCACCGAACGCAGTGCTCGATGGCCAGCAAAATCGAAACCTTGATCATTTGGTTCCAATCCCTTGATGTTTAATAGCTGTAAATTCTTTGATTTAACAATGATCTCCTGGACACTTTGCATCAGGTACTTATTATTCTCTATGTTCACCTCCACTAGGCTTTCATTCAAATGGAGTACTGGTTCGTGAACGAATTCCAGCTCTTTACTTTCGCTTATTAAGTACCTGTAATGGAAAATCCTAATCCTGCTGTCATGATTGTACACTGCCTCAAAAATTCTCCATCCTTGCATCCTTTGATCGATGCTATTTATATCAGTCAAGTACAACTCCTCTAGTACTTTATTTTCCTTGAGAAAGTTATACAGACATTCCATGTACAGCTCCTTGCACCCTTCAAGATTAATACTTCTTAAGCTAGAAAATAACTTACTATCTAAAAATCTTAACCTATCATGTACATTATTTACAAATGTGGCTTCTTCCAGCCCCTCCATACGCATTTCCGCGTCAAATACTGTAGCCACATTGGCTAACTTTAAGCTTTTTACATAGCAGGTATCAGATATCTCGGCTATCACCTCCTTGGTCATCATACCACCAGATAAATCCATGTGATTAATGAGCAACTTTTTCTTCCTTCCCTCCTTCTGGTATCTTGACAGCTTCCTGATGGTAGAAGCTTCTACCTCCCATCTGCATCCGCCAGTCCATATATTGACAAATTCAAATTGTCTTGCGTCTTCGAACAAACGTTCCACTTACTCCTTCGTACCTTCGATAATGTAGCAGCAGGTCTGTTGCACCCAGCTTGTAGCACGGTTCTCGCAAACCGTCTAGAGCACACATAAAATTGATCACATCCAATGGCTGTAGATGCCACAGGATCCTGCTGATGATATCAGGGGCGCGCAATGCTTCAACAGATGGAGGCATGACCTTGAACTTTGGCAACTCCAAGGTTAACTCGTTGAGTATCTTTACAGAAACCTTCTGGTCCGGTTTAATGGACAGGTAAAATTTACTTCCAGTTTCGGTTTCCATCCACATCTTCCTCAGGAGCGCGTCACACTGCATCCTTGTTGATGCAGCGAGAGTGTGGCATTTGATGTTTGTGCAAGTTTTTTTACTTGTCAAGTGGATTCTCCCTATCTCAAAGTCTTCCTGACCGAACGATCTCAAAATCTGGTCTAGCTTCTTCTTGCCAGGATTCATTGGCATGTTATATAAGAATAAGTCCAGCACAGGGTCATCACCGATGAAGAGCGATGGTTTCTTGAACTCGTGTTCTTGTCCGTTCTTTATCGCGTTCTTCTCACCAGCTCTGCTGGCAGCATTAATCTTACCCATACATTGCTGCGTATATGGATCTATGAACTCATACAGATAAACCTCCGCTAATCTGTACTCAGCTTTCTTTGTGAGATCATGCGTCTCATTGATTTTGCACAATAGGCCTCTGGCCAATTCTTCCAAGAAAAACATTCTGGCTCAGCTGACGGTACTCTTTAGCGATACAAACATCAGAGGAGAGCCCAATCAGCTTCACCCATATATAACAAAAAGAACAAACATTATTAATATAACGCATTACAATATTGCCTAAAATTAATCACATTTCTCTTTAAAGTGAGACACTGTTGTACAAAATCTAACTTTCTTAATACCCTTCTTTTTACAGTTATTATTTTTTTTATTTAACATTATGCTATCTATTTTTCTACGCCTCAAAATGTTGGGTATAAACCTCTCTTTCTTTTTACTATTTCCCTTATCTTTTTCGCTACCTATCGTTTCGTGCTCTACCCTGTTACCGGTTTCTATTTCCTTGTCATTTGTTACGTTACCTGTTTCATTACACGTATCCGTAATATCTACTTGCTCATTATTGAGCTCGTCGAATTCGCTATTATCCGCCTCGTTATAGTTATATTCTGGTACCGCCTGTGTCGGGTTACCTTCGTCCAATGCTTCATATTCCTCACCACTTGCGGGTGGAACTTCGTCATGAATCTGAGCTTCCGTTACTATGACGTTTTCTTCCTCTATTCTATTATTATTCTCGCTCAGTTCTCCGTTGCTACTATTCGTTTGGCTACTACTCTGAGGTGCCACACCCCTGCCTACTTCGCTTTCTTGTGGCTCAATTTTATTAGCTAGAAAATAGGCTGGTTTCAACCTTTCTACGTTCACCGTTACGTCTTTGTCTCCTTTTCTTATGACGTGATTACGGCCATTTTCATGCCTAGAGATGACCTTATATGCCCCTGAATACGGTTGCACAAGAGGTGGTTTAACTGCTTTTATCTTCTTTAACACATGAGTACAGTTTACCAAATCCTTGAATACAAATGTTTTCCCTGAGTGGTTATGTACCAAAGGTACGGGTTTGACCTGTCTCATGTACTCTCTAAACTCTGCCAAAAATAAATCTTGTTCTCTAGCATCTGTCTTTCTGAACTCGCACATGTCACCTGGTATGGTGAGCGTTGTTCCGTAAAGAAATTCCGCTGGTCTGGCCTCCGTGTCTTTTCTTAAACGCGTTCTTAACCCTGATAACACAGTCGAGAGGGTTCTAGTCCAATCCCGACCTTCCATATGGCACATCAATGCTGCCTTAAGATCATGGTGCCATCGCTCAACGATGCCGTTCGCGGCTGGATGGTATGCCGTAGTACGTATTCTCTTACATCCTATCAGCTGCAGTAGTGCCTGAAACATGCCGGACTCGAACTGTTTGCCTTGATCTGTAGTGATAATGACAGGTGCACCAAAACGAGATACCCACGAGGCATAAAAAGCGCGTGCGACAGAAGAAGCCGATGCATCGTATACGTGCACCGCCTCCGGCCACCTAGTATACCTGTCTATCATGGTCACAAGATATCTGTAACCTTCGCTAGGCGGCAACGGAACAACTAAGTCGACATGCACGTGGGCGAACTGTCCATCTGATTTGCTAAACTTCATAGGTAAGAACTTGTTTTCCCTAGTAACTTCCGATCGTTGGCACTCCATGCATGCTCTGCACCAAGATGTTATCTGTCTGTTCATATTTGACAATACGTACTGCTTTCTTATCATCTTACTAGTTGACCTAGCAGATGGATGTGCTTTGCTGTGGAAGAGTTCAAAGATGACTGCTCTCAGCGCCTCCGGTATATACGGCCTGAGGGAGTCTTGTGCTATTTCGCAATAAAATGGCGTGTTTTCTACACCATATTGCAATTTTACCAGCCTAAGTTGATGCTGCGGATTACTTATTATGTCCTGCAGCTGTTGATCATCCCTTTGTTGTCTAGCTATCTCATCTAGTGAGAATATTGTCGGAAGTCGGAAGTCATCAACTCTCGATAGTGCATCAGCCACCACGTTATTCTCTCCTGGTAGATAGCAGATTTTCACGTTATATTCTGCAATATACGTCAACTTCCTTGCTTGCAGTGCTGTGCAACTATCTAAGCTTTTGCCTAGTGCATACACCAATGGTTTATGGTCTGTGCATACCGTAAACTCTCTACCTTCCAAGTAGTAACCAAAATATTTGATAGCCTCGTAAATAGCCATCAATTCACGATCGTACGTGCCGTAATTCAATTGTGCGGGGGTAATTTTTTTTGAAAAGAAAGCCAGCGGCTTCCACTCATTTCCTATTCTCTGTTCTAACGCTGCGCCCATCGCGAAATTCAACGCATCCGTAACTAACCTAATCTCTGCATTCTTAGCCGGAAATGCAAGATACGCAATATTCGCTAATTCTTCTTTTATTGTCTTGAATGCTCGTTCTGCTTCTTCGGTCCATTCCACGGGTCTTTTATCTTTTTTCTTAATATCCTTTATCATAGCTACTAGGTGTCTCTGTACCTCCGCGGCTCTTGGTATACTTTTTCTATAAAAGTTTACCATTTCCAGAAATCGACGCATCTCGTCTTTTGTCTGGGGCTTCATAAAGGCTTGTATCGCCTCGACCTTAGATGGATCTGGTTTGAATCCATTTCTGTCGATGAGATGGCCCAAGAAGATAAGTTTATTGACTCCAAACTGAAATTTATCTATGTTCAGTTTGAGGTGAAACTTCTCCAACCTCTCTAGGACGACTCTAAGATGTTCTTGGTGCTCCTCGTCTGATGAAGATGCAACCAAGATTTCATCAACGAATGCGAATACAAAGTCCAGGTCGCCCACGGCCTGGTTTATGTGTCGCTGAAATGTCTGCGCAGCATTTCGAAATCCGAATGTCATCACTAGGAACTCATAAAGTCCGAATGGAGTCGTCACCGCTGTCTTTGGTACATCCTCTGGGAATATAGGAATCTGCAGGAATGCCTTTTTTAAATCGAGCGCAGAAAAAATAGTTTTTTCTTCTAAATTATATGCGAAGTCCTGGAGATTGGGAATTGGGTACTTATCTGGCACCGTGACTGTGTTCAACTTTCTATAGTCGCCACAGATCCTCATCTCACCATTTTTCTTGGGGACAATATGGATAGGTGTAGCCCAAGGGCTTTTTGAAGGTTGGCAAATGCCTTCCTTACACTATCTCTTAAACTCCTGCTTTGCCGCCTGCAGCTTATCAGGTGCCAATCTGCGCGGTTTCTGTGCTACTGGCGGTCCCACTGTGGTGATGTAGTGGTACACATCTATTATTCTTTTAATTTATGGCTTTTCAAGCCCAAGCACCGATGGAAATTCTCTTATTATATGCGCGTACCTATTCCTCGGGTCTATTAACGACACTTGCACATATGTTATTTTCTTTGCCGTGCCTGCGACTGACTCACCCGTTTTTGCATCCACGAGCTCCTGTCGGGTCAGATCTGGGAATAAATGGTAGTGCTGAATGACGTCGCCACCTAGTATCGTATATGGTACGTCTGCTACAATGAACGTCCATTTGATCTTATTCTTAAACCCGAAGTCTAATTCCCTATATATTACGCCATATGTGTTTATTTGCGTATTATTTGCTGCGTATAATTTAACGCGCGTTGCTTTCTTATTACTATTCTTTCCTTTCGGAACTAATGATACTTCCGCACCCGTATCTACCGAAAAGGTTTTGTTTACTAATTTATCTATGATGTGGAGGCGTAGTCCGTCCGTGTCCGACGAGGTTGCATCGTCTACCCGCCGGTTCGAGAGTTTAAATCTTCTCTATCTCTACTATTACTTCGCGTTTGGTTCTTTTCTTTTCCAACGCTATTGCTTCTTGCTACTCCGCGGTTGGGTGATTTAGACCTTTGACTTTTTTTATCAATGGACTCCTGCCTCTTCTCGTAATTAATCCAATCACAGGGCTCTAAACATTTATACGCGTTTTTTTCGTATTTCGCATGGTATACGCAATAACGTTTACTGTTATTTCGATTGTTGGTTCGCGAGCGTCCTCCACCTCTAAACTCGTTCCCTATTTAACCAAGCATCTTTTTGATAACTGCTTCGATATGAGCTTTAATACCTACATTATCCGTGTACGGTCTATCATTTTCTTTTTTACCATGATTTACTATGTTGACCATTTTACCGACCTCTTCTTCGCATTTATTCTTATATATTTCATCCGCGTTTTTTACCACGATTCCTTCGTTTCTTAAATTTATTCCTTCCACCAGGTGCGATTTAATGCTGGGTGGAAGATTATATTTCCATACCCTTAAGATAACCTCGCGTTCTATTATACCGTCTGCCACGTTGAGCAATTCTCTTTAATATTCCGATGGCTTTTCTCCGTGCGCCCGACATTTTCTGAATAATTTATTAAACCTCTCTTCTTGTGACTGTCCATAAGTTTTCATGAGGTATTTCTTCAACCTGTTATATCTATTTTCCAGCTTTAATGTTTTTACTAAATTTGATGTTCCGCGGATTACGTCACTATCCAAATTATTTAGAAGTAATACGAGCGCTACGCTCTCGTCCTTAACATTTTGCATTCTAGCCTGGGCTTCAAATAAGTCAAACCATGTTTCCGGATTATGCTTCCAGAAGGGAAAATTAATTTGACGGTTTTGCATGAGGTTACTGGGTACTACTATGTTAGCGCGTTGTCCACCTAACCTAAAATTATTTTGCGCGTCGTCAATATTCTCTTTATTTGTGTGCGTCGGTATTTGCTCATTGTTATGCACATCGTGTGCTTCTAACCTTTCTCCCGGTTTATTTCGGGCTAACTCGAGCATTTCTATTCTTTTTATTAAAAATCCCATACTCATTTCATAATGTTTCTTTATTTCTAATAACTGTTTTTAATAATATTCTTCTACTTTTCTCGTACCGCTCGCTCCTAGTATACTACTACCATTCAATATCTCTTAATTCGCAAGAGCTCTGTTATTATCTACCTGATTCCTGAACGCGTCTCGTTCTCTATTATTAGGCGTGCTATTATATACACTAGCCACGGCGTCGTCAGTTCCGCCATTTTACATTACGTTCTGTAGCGTATTCTCGGTAGCCATTCTGTGATTCGAGGTTTTATACAATACAAAACAATCCTCGCTATAAATTTTAACCGACCTTGATCGATATAACTCAGTCTTACGTTGACTAGATTCAATAAATACAACACGCAATGAATAAATAAATAAATTAATAAGACATTAAAATAAATAAATAAATAGCTTACTCGAACGATCAAATAAATGTTCACGATAATACAAACATTTAAAATGAATAAATAAATAAACAAATAATACACGTTACACGACCGTTAAAATAAATAATCACGAAACACAATGTTTAAATACGTAAATAAACAATTGCTTAAAATTATCGACCAAGGTTGATTGCGATAGGTGTGAAAGGCCTACGCAAAATACAACACCAATAAAATCACAGAAAACTATTTACAATTTTAAAATCGTCGTTAATATGTCCAGTGTGCGCGGGCAATACAATTCTTATTTACTTTTCACGTCGTACCGGCATGCACGACCTCCGCATGGTCATACATCGGCCCATAACATGCCAGCAATCATACTCTTAACTCTTTGTTCGTTATACTTACGAATATTTTTGTCCCCCACGCGCACACACGACTCACCCACGAATCACCTCTATCTAACCTTGAAATAACCGTCGCGTCTCGACTTTTCTACGCGTTTCTTGCTAACCGCTTTACTTTACCCGCACAACCGAATCACTTTTTTCCTTTAGCACTTTTATTTTCTTCTTACTCTGTTTCTTTTTTCTTCGCTATTAACAGTTTTACCCTTTTCTAATTTTTTCGTACTTATATTCGCGTCTTTGCACAGATTTTCTTATTTCTTATTTCTTTACGTATAACTTCCCTCTTTCTTTTCTATGAAGGAAGAGAGAGAGAGATTTCCTATACTCTCCCCAGTCTGCACGTTCTATCTCTTATTACAAAAAATGAAAAAGAAAAATTTATAAAAGGCATATGATTGCCGGCAACCGACGCAGCCACGACTCGTAGACAAAGAGACGAACAAATTCGATGGTTTACACCACGCGCCGAGTCTACACCGGCACCAACCGTCCCCTTAAGAACATTAAAACCCTCAAAAGAAAAAAAAATCCACTATTCTCTCTCTCACGTGCAGCTGGAGAAAGCCAGTCTCTCACTTACTGTGCTATATCTATTATGTTAGTACATGTACATATATATATCTTTCCGAGCGAACAATTACTTTACTTTATGTTAGTACTATATGTGTAGGGAAAAGAAAAATAATCTCTGCTGTAATTTTCAAGACAAGTTTTTGTTAGTTAAGATTCAATATATGTTATAAAATTTTTGTTCTTACTTTAAGATAAGTATTTACAACGCGCTCGCGAAATTATAATTCAAACCTTAAAAATATATTTCCGGCGAGACGATAGCGACCTTTGCTCGGCCCCTTGCTGGCCAACGGCTTTTGCTCAGACATCCTGCTAGTTGCTGCGTTGTCCTGTCTCCCCTAACGGTTGTCGGGGTCACCAATGTTAGCCTCTACGCCTTGTAGAAGCTACGCTGTCGAGTTGATATTCGAGAAAGGAGCAGGTTGATGGTAGGTGCTCGAATAAAGAAAGAGATTTCTTTTATTATAATAGAATGTGCGTTTATTACCTGAGGATGACAGGCTACTTATTTTACGAGAAGTCAAGAACGCTCTGATGACTCTCTCCGCTCTCGCGTAACACATAGCTTACGCTTTCAGTCGCTTGCTTGCGTACCGCAGGTTGCACGTGACACTTACATGCCTACCTACTTATACATACACACTCTTTATGCCTGTGTACCCACACGCCATACTACTTACGTGACCTTACAACCTCTTCAACAAAACCGCTCCAACCATCAGATACTGGAAATCTCCGAACTTTCTAACCTGTGCAATCGAAACACAGAGGTCACACCTCATGAAAATCAAACTCTAGAACGATCTTTCTCTGCACCCTCTCTGGATGCTGATTTACCACTGCAAAACATCACCTACGCCTGACCTTAATGGAAGCAACCACGTAACGATTCCACCATCAGTTTTCAAAAAAGATTTCAAATAAACATTCAAGAACTTAAATTATTAACTTGAAACATTAAATTTAATATTTTATATACTATAACAATATTCTTTTTTTTTAGTTTAACTCACATCAAGTTTTGTAATATTATAAGCACCGATACTATATACATTCCAAAACCTTACAAATTAACGACAATCTAAAATCAAAATAATTATAAAACAATTGAATGTTATATTTTCTTGTAATTAATAGTGTATTTCTTTCAGTGACCTATACAAACAAAAAAAAAGAGGAAAATTTTTTTTGCATTTACTACATTTATTTAAAAATTTTCTCATCTTCAATTTTACTTCTTCTTTTCTTCTGAAACAAATACAATATTAAAATTAATTCCAGCCGATGTATATAATTAATTTAACGATTACAAAAAAAAAAAAGGATTGTAAAATATTGTAAAAGCAATATATACATAAAATATGATTTTTCTTTATATCCAAAGTTTAGCAAACTTGATTGTCGGGACGACAATCGTCTTAAGGAGAAAGGTGTGACATCCCATCAAACTACGCCTATAAATTAAATAAGAAATTAATTAAAACATTTTCAAATATAAAATTTCAATTTCTAAATTGCATTACTATAAAGTTAATAACCGAAAGTAGTTCCATGCGATGTCCTGAGTCAGCGAATCTAAAGTCGAATAAACTCTAAAATACAGACTTACACTAAACATATATGTCTTTGTAAAGGAGAGACAGAGAAGAAAGATAGAAAGAATTTATTTACAAACATGTGTATGAACTCTAAAGAAATGAAACGATTGCCGTCGTGGAAATTTCAACTTCATGGCAGGATCTGACTGGCTTTTACGTTTCTCGTTCACCTGGGCGCAAGACAATAAAATCCACCCTCTATATAAAAAAATGGCCTTTTGACGTAGAAGTTAGCATCCGCAACGTCGGCTCTGCTGGCCCCTGATAAAATCAGTGTTAAAAATCTAGATATACATATTTTAAATTAATTTTACAGTTAAGAGAATTTAGTGAAATAGATTATAATCTAATTTTCATTAATATATATATATATATATATATATATATATATAAAGGAAAACAAAAAGGGAAATATTTTAAGATTAAATTCAGTGCATTACACTATCTATAAGACGTGTGAATCATTCAAATAAGTGGTGCTTAATCAAGTGTTGGAAATTAAAGTTAAGTGTCCATTCGAACGAGAGTAGAATCGAAAATCAGATCTGCAAGAACAGCTATTCTTGAGAAAAAGCGCCCTTGGAGTCGAAAGGAACCGAAGGAATCGAAAAAAAGAAAAGGGAAAGGATTTAGGTTTGAGCTTTCTTCTTTGTCTCTTCAATTAACGTGAGATGTTTTCTATTGACCTCTGACTAAATTATAATAATAATAAACTGAAATTGTAGTATTCCCTCTCTCTTATATTATAATTAATATCTTGAAAATAAAGGACCAATTCATTAATAATAATAATAACGTGTTGGTAGATTTAATTTTAAATGTGTAAATATATATATATATACTAGGGGGGTTCCCCCTGCTCGCTCCGCTCGCCAACCCCCCGAATACACACATTCCAAAGTAAATAGGAGAGTAGGACATAATGAGTTGAAATTTCATATTTGTGAATGTGAAAAAAGTTCAATAGAAAACATCGATACATAAAAATATAAGATATGAAGTTATAGAATTAGAATAATTAGAAAAAAGATAGTTTAACGCAATATTCAAAAGTTTACAATGAATCAAACTTATATATTTTTGAAATAAATTAAAAATAGAATATAAAATAGAATATTGAAAATAAAAATGAAATTGAACTTTATATTATTCGAAATTCGTATATATGGAATTCACGGATCATCGTAATAGCATAAACGCACGATCGAGCTTTTTAAATTCGGCTCTGGGCGTCTCAGATCCTGAGTTGAGATTTTTTATTTCTGTAGTATTCTTGAATACGTGACTTCTATAATAGTGATTAAATAAGTACAGTTATTAGAGCAAGTTGTTTGGAATAAGTGTACAAAAATTCATGATATTTATGATTATAGTAATTTTATTTTATAATTATTCATTCTTTTTAATTTTAGTAAACTAAACTTCTAAATAATATAATTCTTTTTAAATAAATAAAAGTTTCATTTTACTGCTATTATCATTGATTAAATAAATTCATTTTTTTAGACATATTAGTGATTTTTATATTTTTTTTCTTAAACATATGATGTAAATGATATATCTAAGTTATAAATTTTTTATTTGAAGTACTGTTACGTGGCAAATTCCCCGGACCTCCGGGTGAATCCCCGAAGCCACGAACTTACCTGGGTTCACAAAATTTATAATTGTTTTTAATTGAGCGCCAGTGAACCCTGCTCAGCTAGCTGGATAGAGCAACTGCAGAGGGGGTCAATACTTACTGGCCTACCTCGGGTTGTAGGCTGGTTCTATAACGATCGGAGTGGTCCAAAAAAAATCTCAATATCATTTATGATTTAAAGAAAAATTAGGAAGTTAAAATTTACACTGTTTAACTATATAGAAGCAATTTAATTTTTAATTTGTATGATAAAGAAAAAAAAACTATTGATATTAAATAACTCTAATCATCTAAGAAAAATAAATAATATAATTAATTTTCTTTAAATTAATCTTTATCCTGAAAAGGGGAAAGGGGAAATAAGTAGTTGACTCTCTACTTAACTTGGATTTTAACTTCTTATATTATCAATTAATAAAACTTCATTATAGATTACAAAAAAAAGAAACGCTGCTCTAATTGCTCGATTATAATTAGGCTGTGCGCGTGTGCGGGAAATCAAGAATTTATAATTCTACTACACGTGCAATTGATTTAATCACTTTTTAGGTTAACACCGTACAAAGAATAATTATTTGTCAATTAAATTACGCGTCGCCCGATTTTCCTGCCGCGCGGTCGCACAACCTAACAAATTACAATTCACGATTCAATAAAATTTTAAGGAATTAAGATTAATATCGCTCGCACTACTCCGTATCAAATAATCAAGAACTTTAGATTTTATTTAATAGCTAACGTATAGCTATCTCGCTCGCACAATTTCGCAATGGCCGCCGCGTCACTATTTTTTTTTTATAATACTCAGATTCACAATCAAAATTTAATAAAAGTAGATTTAATTAACTTGAAATCTTAAGAACTTCTCATTTAATTTACAACACAAAATGGCGTCGCGTCGCCGAATAAAGCGCCTTTACACGTGGCTTTCTCTTTTCCTATGATTTTCACTTAATTTTCGTTTTTTATATCTTCCTTTATATTTCCACTAACCCGCACTGATTTTAATTTTAATTTGTTCGCGGTCGCAATCAATAAAACACTATTGTATTACTAACAACGCAGAATTATATCTCTTAAGGAGAATTGAAAGAAATGACGGGAAAAAACCAACAGAAAAGATAATTTTACTAATTCTTACTTGCTAACCCGTTGGCAGAGTTCCACTTACGGTCGCTTGCTGAAGATTTTTCTCAATGATGCAACGAAGAGACGTAGGGCTGGTCGACAAGGAGGAAATCGTATGGTCGAAAACAATGGTGGCTCCAGTGGAGAATCGGTCGCCGAGTCGTCGCCTCTGGGAGTATACACCGTAGTTGACTTCTCTTTTCCTTTCCTTGATGGTACGGTCTCACGACTTCTCTGCTCAAATCTCTCCTTTTCTTATTTCTTTCTCTCCAATCCTCTCTTCAATTCGATTTTAAAGATATACTTTTCTCTTCTATTCTTGAGTGCACTCGATGGCTGCTAAATCAAGAGTTTAGGAAAAAAACTCTGCACGCGTGCTCCCAATGCCGGCTCAGTCAAGACATCTGTTTACGTGCGCTCTCGTTGACGGCTTATGCAAGAATCCTCTTCTTTCAAGAAGAAGGAAATTACATTCCCCTTCGCTCTGTTGTCCATCTCTGTCGCACCTAGTCACTCTCCATTTTCCATCCTTCTTTCTCGTCGCGTCTTAGTTTCTACTTTGATCTCTTCAGTTATGAGTCGCTATCGACAGCTTAATCGACTCTTGGTCGCGGATCTTCTATCTCTATCGCTCTAGTAAAATTTGTACTGTATTCGAAGTTGCTATGTTGCTTCACGCAGTAGAAACATCGATTATCGAAGATTTCTACTCGTAGCTATTCCTCTTTGGTCGATTCTACATGTGTATGGCGCGACGTTGAAATATCTAAGTATGCGTATATATCTATAGGTATATACACCGAAAAAAATCCGGAGTCCCAGCGGTTCCGTAAATCCTTCAAACGCTATTGTTCGCAAAACCGCAACTATATTCGTATAAAAGTCTAATCACAAACGTTCCATTATCCCTTAACTCGTTGGATTCGATTGAAGTATGCGTGCGTTGATATTAACTCAACAGTATAAGTTAAACGTATATGTAATGCTATATGTTCCATAACCAAAATGCACATGATTATAAACGTAAACGAAAGCGATTCTATCGATATAGTATTAGTACAATCCAAAATACGCAACGCATACAGTTACATTAACGAATCACAAAGATTAGATAGGTGCGGTAACATAGCAGTTCACTGTATATACAGCGCACAGCTCTGCCGTCGAACTGTGGCCGGTGGGAGTAAGTGTAATATGATCCGTCAAAATTAACAAACGCGCTCTGTTCCGGACTCGAAAGACAACGAGTCGATAAGGTTTTACACGATATTATTTAGAAAATGAAGCGATTGAAGCGACATAGTTTAACAACACGAGTTTAGTCAACACTATCATACATTTATTCTATATATAAGAAATGGAACCATTAAAGCTTATGGGAACGATAGCTATTTAAGAAAAGGAGAATCGCACTTATTCAAATAGTTGAATGCGATGATGTTTCATATTTACTTTTTAATTAATTGAGTAAATTATAATAGAAATGATGAGAGAGATACTAATACATTATTATATATTCATTGGTTTAATATTTCATTAAATATTTATAGTAAATAAATAAATGTGTATTTATTACTCGCACGCTTGAAAAATAAAAATCGCTGCAAATCAAGTAATATATATTCCATTTGCCATTCAAAATAACATATAAAAAACTTTAGAAATGTAGTCTAGAGTTAGGATTTATAAGATATTTCGAATTTTTAAAATTCTAAAATAAAATTTTTAATGCTTTTTTCATACTAAACAATTATCAATTTTTAATACTAAGTTAATTAAATACTTTTTGTTAGAAAGATAACATATGATATTTTAAAAATTATGATATGTAGGTTATTTTACTTATGTGATTAGTGTAAATATCATATTTAATCTATCAAAATAGTTAATATTTTTATAAACTTTAGTTTATTTTTCCATCAACAACCAGGGAAATTCCTGAAAATTAATTATTTTTGTGAAGAAAAAACTTTTAGAAAAAATGTATTAACATTTTTTCGATTCCAAATCATTTGTACAATCTAATTTAATTTTACAGATCGTTATTAAAGTCACCATGAAGTATAATTTACTAAAAATTGAATGAAAAAAAATTTCATATCTATTTTTATTTCATTAACATTGTTTCCAGTCAAGAGGGCTATTTATTTATTAATTTATTCATTCATTTATCCACTTATTTAATTATCAACGAGAGTGAAATATATATGTGATTTACGTTAATTAATTGTTTATAAATTAACAACTTATCTATTTAACAAACAATAACCCATATGGAAAAAATTTTTGGATATAATTGTAAATAACCGTTAATAACTGTAAATAAATGTAAATAAATGTAAATAACTGTAAATAACTGCAAAAAAGTGTTAAAAAATGTGGGAATTGAGACATAAATAACAGTTATTTACAATTATTTACAATTATTTACTGTTATTTACTCTTATTCACAGTTATTAACTGTTATTTTTTTAAATAAAATTAATATTTACAAAATTTTTAACTAGGTCTATGAATAAATACTTCATGATATTGTTTTCAGCAGTTTTCTGCATTTGTAACATGATATACTATTTGGTAAATAATAAAAAATGTTCTATGAATCGTCAAAATTTGTTCTCATACGAAATTTTTGTCAAATTTGTATAAAAAATATGAAATTTATCATACAAATTATCTTATAACCTAGAATTACAGTTTTCACCATTAAAAAATGTGTATTATTCATAAATTTTTGTGTTACAATATTTAATTTTAAATTTACAACAAAATTATTTGTAATTTTAACACAAAAAAATTTGTCTCATCTGAAACGTCATATAAAATAAAAATAAACTTTTTATAGTCATACATTTTTACTAAAATAATTTAGATAATAAAAATATGTTTAAATTATTTACATTAACAAGTACTCACATTTATGTATATATTTTATAAGTCAATGAAAGCTTCAAAAAAATATTGAAACTAGTACACAGTAAAATAATTGAATTAGTCTTGTAAATGCTTAATTGTTGAGAGAACGATTTATCACAAATTTAATTTATTTTAAGAAACAATAATGAAGGCAAAAAAATTATAATAAAATAATAAAACAAAATCTCATTTTTTGTTTTATGGTATTTATGAAAGCATAAAATGGTTACAATTCTTCAAATATTGCTGTTTTGCGAATTGTGATAAGACACAAAAATAATCAAGTTCTAATTTTAATTCTGAAAGAAAATAATTCATAGTGTCCATGTATGTGTAGAAAAAAATTTTTAATGGAAAGATTTTCAATTGAATATATTTTTGTTTGTAAAAATTTTTTTACAACTATCAAAAAAAAAAAATTAAATAAAAGTTTTTAACAGTACATCACTTTTATTTTAATGTTTACTATTTAGTAAATTTCATAAGATTTCTAAATAAAAATATATATATAAAAGTTTATTATATTTATTAAAGATTTTAAAAATGATTTTCTGATGTTTTTAAATTATTCGCAAATGTCAGTATACGGTATGGATTGAATGTAAAAAGTTGAAAAAATTAAGACATATCTCATACTTGTTTCGATATTCTTTGATAATTGTTTATACCTGCAGTAATTATTTCATTGGTAAATGATATATTTGAATAATATATTAAAAATTTAATAATGTAATTAACTAAAATAAAAGAGAACAGTGGTGTTTAAATAATGATTAAAATATATGTTTCAAATTAGCGAACATTTTAATTTCAATCACAGTAATAAATATATTTTAATTCAAGAGAATTTAGATGTATTTGTACAGATTTCGATTTGAAAAATAAAAAAGATAACTCGCTACTAATATCTGTATGTATACGTATATTTGTATGTACATTAAGTTTCTTTCATACTTTGCAACTATTTAAAAAAATTTAAACATTAAGAAGAGGTAGAAATTTTATATAATGTTTCGCATGAAAGCACTAGGTTATTTCTAGAAATAATACGGACATTTTTGCTAGACATAAGTATAAAAATTAAACAAAATAATTTAATCACGTACACAAGCGGAAAAAATTTACAAAGATGATTGAAAATTTTCGAAAGGAACTGAAACATATCGAAAATTTTTTTGAGAATTTGGACGAAGCATTGAGAGTATTTAAGTTTGTTATACTTTTTTTCATTTTGTTTTGTCTTGTTTCAATTTGTTTCATTTTTTAAATGATGAGTAATAATCTGTAATAATGAGTGTTTCAGAATGTTTCAATTCGTCTCAAATTTTTTCGGTTCATTTCATTTTGTTTTATTCTTTTTTGTTTTATTACTATCTATTTCTGTTTCATTTCAATTGACTTAAAAAAAATCGCCTTGTATAAAATTTTTTGGTTGTTTTAAAAAATTAAAGGAAGTGAAACAAACTAAAACGAATTGTATTAAACTTAAACAAACCAGAAACACATTACAACACACTCAGTGTTTTGTCCAAATTCTCACAAAAATTATCAACATATTTCAGATTATACAATTTGTGTAAAAATGTTTTCAAAAACCTCTGGAATAATTTGAAATATCTCATTTATTTTTTCCGCCAGAGTAGTTTTTAAAAGTAATTGAACCAATTAAAATATCTTCAAAAATATGAATATTTTCATTTTCCACAATTTACTTTATTATAAATAAAAGAAAAATAAATAAGCACGGTTTATTTAAAATTAAACTCTATAAGAACGAAATATCCCTGGTAGAAAATGAAACGCTTTTTCTACCATTTTATGGCCATTTCTTTAAAGTGAAGAGCAGAAAATGGGAATGTTTTATGGCCATTATTTGAACTAATATGAAACGTTTTTTTCAACCTTCATAGTGCTAAAAAATGCTAATAAAATGTTGAGTCTGATCCACTATTATTTGAATATAGATAGTTATCAGTAGAGTCTATCAAATTGTGCTCTAATTGATTACTATTAAGAATCATATGAGGTTTTTTCTTGAAAGTTATCATTAATGATTAATAGAATCACTTTTGTTAATATATTTGCGCGTATATTTTGAGTTGTGATCGGATTGTTAGAGGTTATTTTTAAACGATTAATAAAATTTTCCATTTATTATTTTAAAAAACGATATTTTTATACTCGTTTCGTACTGCGTTTCATATTTTTATTTTAATAAAATTTAATATTATTTTTATTTTTATAAATTCCAATAAAAATAAACATTGACGAAGGAATGTGAATAAATACTAATCTATATTTTCTCGCCACGTGACAAAAGTGAGGTTATGATTTTACCTATGATCTGAAAAATTAAGGACTCATTACTAAAAAGTTATATAACTAGTCAAAAAAATTTGTCCACAGTTTACCTAATTTTTAGATAGCTGTTACTGATTTTTTCTCTCCGTTTACTTAAAATGCGTATTTTTTTGGCTAAATACAAAAATTTTGAACAACATTTTTATATTAGCATTTTTTGCCTATAAGATGCTAACCAATATACCAAAAAATTTTAGCTCTGCAGATTCAACAAAAATTGCCATTTATTCGCCAATATTGACATGACAAAATATTACTATTGATAATGGTCATAAATTGTTGTTTACACCATTTTTAATGTTCAAATTTCTACCAGGGATGTATATTTGATTTTAACTATAAAATTTTTATTTTTGTCAATTTTTGTTCGAATATAATACAAGATTCTGTTTTGTTGTAAGAAAGACAAATATGCAAAAGTTCTCATTCTATAAATTTGTTTTTAAGAAGATCTCACATTTTCAACCTTTTTTAGTCATAAGTTCCGTTGAATTCGATATATAATTATTTAGGGGGATCAATATTTAGAATGTTCATTTTACATTTGCGTCAAATTACGAATTTCATTTATTCGAATCATTATTTTATAATTTCGAAGTTCAAATTTAAGAAAATTCATAAAATAGAAACGTGTAAAATACAAATGCCCAATCAAACGAAGTTAGATTATTAGAATATTATTTATTCGACGCTAAAGATGAGTCTATTATTTCGAAATTACAACTGTACTAATAAACATAAAAATAAAATAGAAATTTATTTAGTCGAAAATCACTGATTTATTTATTGCTGATGTTTTAAACTTAGTAGTTTTCGGTTAAATAAATTTCTATTTTATTATGTTTATTAGTGCAGTTGTAATTTCGAAATAGTTGACTTATTATTAATGTCAAATAAATAATATTCTAATAATCTAACTTCGGTTGATTGGGCATTTGTAGTTTACACATTTTTATTTTATGAATTTTCTTAAATTTGAACTTCGGAATTTCGGAATAATTATTCGAATAAATGAAATTCGTATTTTTGACGCAAATTTTAGATGAACATTCTATATATTTGACCCCCCCCCCCATTATTTATCTAATAATTTTCTAACCAGTTTATAATCAATAATGTTTTTTTGAAAAAATTATATTTATAAATATTGTTAACGGCAGGCTGGAGTAGAACCTGATACCGACCGAGTAACAATTGAGTTGTTTGTTATTTACTCAAGTATTAATCGGTGTATCTTCAAAATAAAGGTTGATCGCAATAGATATTATTATTATTATGAATATCTATGCACAAGAAAAAAAAATCTACCGATTTGTTTTTGAGAAAAGTAAAGAACGCCGAAGTAAAAGATTATGTTTATAATATTTTCGCGTTCCTTACTTTTCTGAAAAACAAAGCGATGGATTTTTTTTTTCTTGTGCATAAATATTTGTAATAATAATATCTATTGCGCTTAACCTTTAATTTGCAGATACACCGATTGATACTTGAGTAAATAACAAAAATGCCAATTAGACAAGGACAGCGAATCCGGCCTGCTCTTAACGGCAGGCCGGAGTAAAACCTGATACCGACCGAGTAACAATTGAGTTGTTTGTTATTTACTCAAGTATTAATCGGTGTATCTTCAAAATAAAGGTTGATCGCAATAGATATTATTATTATGAATATCTATGCAAAAGAAAAAAAAAATCTACCGATTTGTTTTTGAGAAAAGTAAGGAACGCCGAAGTAAAAGATTATGTTTATAATATTTTCGCGTTCCTTACTTTTCTCAAAAACAAAGCGATAGATTTTTTTTTTCTTGTGCATAAATATTTGTAATAATAATATCTATTGCGTTTAACCTTCAATTTGCAGATACACCGATTAATACTTGAGTAAATAACAAAAATGCTAATTAGACAAGGACAGCGAATCCGGCCTGTTCTTAAGGATCATATATGAAAAAAATAATAAAAAACTTGTCTATGATTTAGTGTTTTAACACTTTTTGTGAGCAAGATTTTTTGTGTGATTTCTTAAAAACTGTTAAATCAATTATTTCCCATATGGAAATAATTCATGTGAAAAACTGTAAATAATAGTAAATCATTGTAAATAACTGTTAAAAAATGTCAGAATTGAGACATAAATAATAATTATTTACAATTATTTACTATTATTTACTATTAATTACTATTATTTACTATTAATTACTATTATTTACTATTAATTACTATTATTTACTATTATTTACAGTTATTCACAGTTATTAACTGTTATTTACAGTTATTTACAATTATTTACAATTATTTACAGTTTTTATAATTATTTACAATTATTCATAATTATTTACAGTTATTTACATTTTCAAAAATTTTTGAATTAGTGAATAATTTAATAATTATTTACAATTATTTATAGTTATTTACAGTTATTTACAGTTTTTTACAGTTATTTACAGTTATTTATAATTATTTACAATTATTTACAATTTCCCATAGTTTTTTACAATTATTTACAGTTATTCACATTTTTAAAAATTTTCGCCTATATATAAAATTATTGAATAAATTCGTGAATATTTTCGAAAATGTAAATATCTGCAAATAATTGTAAAACTATAAATAATCGTAAATAACAGTAAATAATTGTGAAAAAAGTGAATAAATGTAAATAACTGTAAATAAATATAAATAACTGTAAATAAGTGTACAGTTAATAAGTATAAATAAATAACTGTGAATAAGAGTAAATAACAGTAAATAATTGTAAATAATTGTAAATAACTGTTATTTATGTCTCAATTCCCACATTTTTTAACACTTTTTTGCAGTTATTTACAGTTATTTACATTTATTTACATTTATTTACAGTTATTAACAGTTATTTACAATTATATCCAAAAATTTTCATATGGGTTATTGTTTGTTAAATAGATAAGTTGTTAATTTATAAACAATTAATTAACGTAAATCACATATATATTTCACTCTCGTTGATAATTAAATAAGTGGATAAATGAATGAATAAATTAATAAATAAATAGCCCTCTTGACTGGAAACAATGTTAATGAAATAAAAATAGATATGAAATTTTTTTTATTCAATTTTTAGTAAATTATACTTCATGGTGACTTTAATAACGATCTGTAAAATTAAATTAGATTGTACAAATGATTTGGAATCGAAAAAATGTTAATACATTTTTTCTAAAAGTTTTTTCTTCACAAAAATAATTAATTTTCAGGGATTTCCTGGTTGTTGATGGAAAAATAAACTAAAGTTTATAAAAATATTAACTATTTTGATAGATTAAATATGATATTTACACTAATCACATAAGTAAAATAACCTACATATCATAATTCTTAAAATATCATATGTTATCTTTCTAACAAAAAGTATTTAATTAACTTAGTATTAAAAATTGATAATTGTTTAGTATGAAAAAAGCATTAAAAATTTTATTTTAGAATTTTAAAAATTCGAAATATCTTATAAATCCTAACTCTAGACTACATTTCTAAAGTTTTTTATATGTTATTTTGAATGGCAAATGGAATATATATTACTTGATTTGCAGCGATTTTTATTTTTCAAGCGTGCGAGTAATAAATACACATTTATTTATTTACTATAAATATTTAATGAAATATTAAACCAATGAATATATAATAATGTATTAGTATCTCTCTCATCATTTCTATTATAATTTACTCAATTAATTAAAAAGTAAATATGAAACATCATCGCATTCAACTATTTGAATAAGTGCGATTCTCCTTTTCTTAAATAGCTATCGTTCCCATAAGCTTTAATGGTTCCATTTCTTATATATAGAATAAATGTATGATAGTGTTGACTAAACTCGTGTTGTTAAACTATGTCGCTTCAATCGCTTCATTTCCTAAATAATATCGTGTAAAACCTTATCGACTCGTTGTCTTTCGAGTCCGGAACAGAGCGCGTTTGTTAATTTTGACGGATCATATTACACTTACCCCCACCGGCCACAGTTCGACGGCAGAGCTGTGCGCTGTATATACAGTGAACTGCTATGTTACCGCACCTATCTAATCTTTGTGATTCGTTAATGTAACTGTATGCGTTGCGTATTTTGGATTGTACTAATACTATATCGATAGAATCGCTTTCGTTTACGTTTATAATCATGTGCATTTTGGTTATGGAACATATAGCATTACATATACGTTTAACTTATACTGTTGAGTTAATATCAACGCACGCATACTTCAATCGAATCCAACGAGTTAAGGGATAATGGAACGTTTGTGATTAGACTTTTATACGAATATAGTTGCGGTTTTGCGAACAATAGCGTTTGAAGGATTTACGGAACCGCTGGGACTCCGGATTTTTTTCGGTGTATACACATTATCTCTATATATCTGTACATATCCCTTCTTCTTTCTCGAACTCAGCGGTTCCATGTCTTGTACATTTTATTCTATTCTGTATATATATATATATATATATACATATATATCTAATGTACAGACTGCTCCTCTTTTGTATTGAGCCTGATTGCGTTTGTGCTATCTATCCTTCTCGCTCCTATGTAAATAACTATTAATTATTTTATTTTTATTTTTGGTTTTCCTCTCTAGTTTTCTCAACTCTCCTTTTACATCTGTCTTTTTATTACACTTATAAAAAAAATCATTTTAAAGAACGTTACAAAAAAAAAATAAAACATAAGATTTCAAATTTAAAAATAAGCACGCTCGCTTGTTTTAATTCATATTTATACTTAATGACTAATCTATTTAAATTTTATTACTTGTGATGTATTTTATACATCACAAATTCCCCCTCCCTTAAGCGGGACACGCAGTGGACTGTTTAACTCGCTTCTATCGCTGAATTAGTTGTTAATTATATCGCTATTTCTAATTTTAACTTAAATATAGTTCGCTCGCTAATCTATCCTATATCGCCTTATCTACGCAAAAAAAAAATTTGTACAGTTTTATCCTATCACCCGTTTTATCACCCTTAAAAAAAAACTTGCACTTTAAAACATTAGATATTTATAAATTTAATTCTACTGTGGTGCCTGGTGGTCGCTTGTTTGTTAGAATTTTAGCTCGTTTTAAATTCCATCTTATTTAAGGTTTCGCGGTGGTATATATATCGCTTTAGATCGTTTACGTATGCCTTCGCTATTTGCTTATTTGTTCCCGTCTCTACTATATAAACCGTAGGTGATTTCACCTCTAAGATTTTATATGGCCCTTCGTATTTAGGTGCTAGTTTCGCGGAAAAACGTTGTGCTGCATTTGATAACACGTGAGCGCGTCGCATTACTAAATCTCCCACGAAAAACCTAACGTCTCGTTTCCCTTTATATCTATTTTCTTCTTTCTCTTGAGTATGATCTATAAATTTGGCCCCTAAATCTCTTGATGCATCTAGCCTCTTCATTCTATCTTTCCATCTTTCTGGATCTGTTTTTCCTATCGGTTTGGTCGCTTTCATTTCCACCTGGCCAATAATACTTACGATTTTATCGTAAGACTTCCCCACCCCTAAATCTCCCATAGAGGGTGCATGATGAGCATCTTGTAATACTAGTTTCTTAATCTTCTTTCTCTGGGTCTTATTAATTTCACTAATTTCTGCGCATTCTCCAAATAACTGCACTTCTTTATTTCCATCTTCATCATGGAATTTATGCCACTCTCCTTCATGCACTCTCCATAATCCTCTTGCCAGTCGTGTATCAACGTCCCATAGATTGCAAAAATCCATCCCTAAAACCATCTCCTGATCCAGTTCTTTTAGTGCTTTAACTGGTAGAGTGTGTACATGACCATTAACATCTAATTTTAGTTTTAGGGTTCCTAATGGTCGCACATGTCCTCCTATAGCACCATAGATTCTGGTTTGAGCAGGTTCTAGCCTATCTTTGAACTGTTCTGCAATTTCTGCTCCTACTATTGATACGGTCGCACCTGAGTCGAATAAAGCTTTTCTACAACGTCCTCCGATGACAACGTTGAGCATATGTCTATTTTCACTTCCGATTGCGGCGACTGAGCTTCCAATAAAATCATAATTTCCTATATTTTGATTTGTTTTCGCTCTTTCTTGGTGGTGCTCTATATCTGTTTGCTCTTTTCTGTCTATCTCTGTTTGACTTTTATTCTCCTTTTCTCTTGTTGCTTCCGTTGTTTTGTTTTTCTGTATATTTGCTCTCTCTTTATTTTTGCCATTAGGAAGTAAATCACCATGTGCAGAATTTTCATGGAATTCCCATCTTATAGTTCCGTTGATTTGCTCTGTGTTCTCTTCTTTTGTCTGATTTGTTATACGGTCGCTTTTATTATCTGCTTCTTCGTCAGATTTTGGGAACTTGTCAACTATTAATTTGTTAACTATGTTCCTCACTTCATCTGGCGTCGCAAGTCTTACGTTTTCCAAAGCTTTCGTATTGATCGACGTTTGATCGAACTGAGTTGTCGTTGGTTCTTCGATGTCTTTCCATTGGTTTTCTGCACTTCTTGGTAATTGCTCTAAGTTTGGCCATGCATACATTGATGGAGCGTCACTCTTTGCTTGCGATGCGATTGTTTGAGCATTTGCTCCTTCAATATTTGGCAATTTAGAACTAGTTACCCCCTCCCTAGCCTCTGTACTCACTCTTTTTCTTTTTATTTTGCTCTTGATTTCTTTATTCTCATACTCTTTTTCTACTATTTTATCTCTCTTATCTATTTGCTCTCTTGTTTCTTTACTCTTTTCTATTGACTTTCTATTTCTGTTTATTTGCTCTTCACTCTTCTTTATTTGCTCTTTACTCTTAGGTATTGCTCCTCTATTGCTCTCTCTTATCTTAGTTTGCTCGCTTTCTTTTATTGGCTCTGGGTCGCGGCGCTGTATGTCTGGGGGAACAGCTCTTGATTCTGCTCCCCCGCTTGTCCGTTTCCCAAACTTGCTCTTAGCTGTGCACAGTTGTTGCAGTTTTTGAATACTGTGCCTTGTTGTCCACACACCTGACAACTTATCTTGGCCATTTTATTTGGACACTCATTTGCACTATGACCTATGACACCACACGAGTAGCATGTTCGTTGTGGACACTCTGACGCTCTATGTCCTACTCTTTGACATGTATAACACGGTCCATAGAATGGTGAACCACTTGCTGGTGATATGCGCCTTTCTCCTTGTGGAGCTCTAGCTGGTCTATTATTACCCCATGGTCGCGATGAATAATTCCTATTGGCTGAGTTATTATCCCACCTTCTTTGCATTGGAGGTGTATTTGGTCGATACTGTCTCTGATATGACCAAGCTTGTTGTGTCTGAGCTGTTGGATAATAGGTCTGCCTATAAGTATTTTTCATCGCATTGGGTGTTACATTATTTGCTGTTCTTGTTGCATAGGTCGTTTGAAGTCCTGTGAATTGTTGGTCTGCTCTGGGTTGTTCGGTAGAATGCTCGCATTAATCTCTGTTGCTTGTACTGCTGCTATTGGCTCCTCTTTTACGCTTGTTTTCTTCGTCCTGTTTCTCGTTTTCTTTTGCTCTCCGCCCTTTTTTATACTCTTATTTTCTATCTCTTCTTCGCTTTCACTCTCTTGTTTAACAGCAGCCACTTTATTCTGTCTTATTGCGCCCTTGTAAGCCGCACCAGGTATTTTAGAAGACTCTTTTGGTGGTGGTGGTGTGTAGCGCTTATCTAAGTCTTTCTGTCGCTCTAGCCGGTGTCCATACCTTTCGATTGCGATAAAGGAATCTATTGTTTTATCTGCCATATGTTTTCTGTATTCTGGCAGCAAATTACAATAGACTACATCCAATATACTTCTGAGCGACGGTGGTCGCTTGAAATGTCCAATTATTATTTTTACGCAATCGAGATAGTTGGTAATTAATTCTTCTCTTGCTTGTGTTCTTGCTCTCAATTCTTCCCAGGTATCTACTTTATGTAACTCACCAACGAATCTATGTCTAAAAGCTTTCTTAAATTCTTTCCATGTACGAATCTCTTTTTCAGCGCCATCAAACCATCTGCTTGCTGATTCTGACAGGACTGAAGGTAGTGCATTCAGAATTTCTTCCGTTTTTAATTCTGAATTCTTTTTGCATTTACATAATCGTCTTAGAAAGTCTTCTGGCCCTTCTTTGCCTTCACCTGAGAACTTTAGGTTCCAGTCTTTCAGAATTCTAACGCATCTTTCTCCACTACGTTTATGTGAACTCTTCTTACATTTACTCTTCTTTTTATGTCTTCTGGTCGGCGCGTCGCTATCACTGCTGTACGTGTCCGAGTCTGACGGCCGTTTCTTATGATGACGCCTCTTTTTCTTACTTGTATATTTCTCTTTTGGCGGCATAGGGTCCTCATCACTATCGCTAGATTCGTAGCTTGAGCTCTCACTTGAAGTTTCCTCTTTTTCTCTATAATCTTGATAATCTGGTCTTCTATGACGACTGTTCGTTGAATTTGTAGATGTTTCTGTCCCTGATTTGCTACGTGTTGTCTCTCTCGTTAATTGCTCCGTGACTCTTCTTATTTTCTGTTGTAAACCCTTATCTATATTTGACTTCGTTCGCTCTCTTCTCTTAGGTGTTTCGCTGTTTAATCTACTTCTCTGCATCATTCCCAGTAAGTGCTCGTACGTTTCTTTCATCGCATTATCGGAATCCATGGGCTCTTGTTGAGGTCGCGGCGGAGGTCTCTGCTGTCTATTAGCGTGCGCTGTCTGTCTTGATGGTGTTGTTCTTCTATTAAGGTTTTCCGTTCCTTGGTTCTCGTTTTGCTCTTCTATTATCTCTATTTGCTCATTATTTCCCGTTGTTTCGTTTTGAGCCTGTATCTCCGGGTTACTCGAATCCGGTGATCTCATACTACTTTGTGGAGTAGTTGTATATTGTGACATCATTGCCACTTCAAAGTCTGCTCTCTTCAAGAATTCTTGTAATCCAGGTATCATAGCCAACTTAGCCAGAGATGCTTTAAGGGTAACCGTTGTTCGTCCCAAGTTCGCTGAAGGTGTCGCATTCATTGGTAGGGGTATCATTTGTCCTGTTGCGCTAGTGCTTGGGCTATGAATATCAATAACTCTTTTCTCCGAAACATCAAGCTCACTTTGTGAACTGGTTTCCCACGCCTCCGATTCCGTAGCTTTTTCTTTTGATACTTTCTTGGGTGGTCGGCCTCTCTTTTTCCTAACATCTACGTCTGGAACTTCTTCCATTATATTCAACGCTGCAGTGGTCGCTGGCATCTCCAATCCCCTTTCATCAATGAATGGATTCCACCCAACATCAATTTCTGGTTGGCACTTACTAATGTTGTACCTTATCATTCTTTCTTTCAATACATCTATGTCTCTATGGGTACTAAGGTCCCTTTGGTCCAGCTGTTCTATTAATTCCTTCGGCTGCAGCGCTCTTATACACCTGGCTAATTTCCTCAGATCCCTATTTTCTTTAAGGAGACCTTTCCAACCTTGGCCCTGTTTGCTCGTGGTCGCGTCGATAGCAGCACAACGTTTCATTTTATTCTAAATTTCTTGACGATAAAACCGAATTATAAGAAGAACAAAAACGGGTTACTAACGAGCTAATTTGTGTCTCTAGATACTTCAAATAGAGACGAAAACGACACGAGCAAAAGCACACAATGATCTTAATTTTTTAAATATGAATTTAAACACGAAGCTAAATCTTTATCAAACACTGAGCACAGGTCTTCTGTTGGTTTTCCTTACGCAAAAATCACAAAATTTGAAAATTTTTCGAACCTAACCTCAAAATCGCGTCGCGTCGAACCACGTAATTTGTATTTAATAGCCCCACGTTGGGCGCCAGTTTGTTACGTGGCAAATTCCCCGGACCTCCGGGTGAATCCCCGAAGCCACGAACTTACCTGGGTTCACAAAATTTATAATTGTTTTTAATTGAGCGCCAGTGAACCCTGCTCAGCTAGCTGGATAGAGCAACTGCAGAGGGGGTCAATACTTACTGGCCTACCTCGGGTTGTAGGCTGGTTCTATAACGATCGGAGTGGTCCAAAAAAAAATCTCAATATCATTTATGATTTAAAGAAAAATTAGGAAGTTAAAATTTACACTGTTTAACTATATAGAAGCAATTTAATTTTTAATTTGTATGATAAAGAAAAAAAAACTATTGATATTAAATAACTCTAATCATCTAAGAAAAATAAATAATATAATTAATTTTCTTTAAATTAATCTTTATCCTGAAAAGGGGAAAGGGGAAATAAGTAGTTGACTCTCTACTTAACTTGGATTTTAACTTCTTATATTATCAATTAATAAAACTTCATTATAGATTACAAAAAAAAGAAACGCTGCTCTAATTGCTCGATTATAATTAGGCTGTGCGCGTGTGCGGGAAATCAAGAATTTATAATTCTACTACACGTGCAATTGATTTAATCACTTTTTAGGTTAACACCGTACAAAGAATAATTATTTGTCAATTAAATTACGCGTCGCCCGATTTTCCTGCCGCGCGGTCGCACAACCTAACAAATTACAATTCACAATTCAATAAAATTTTAAGGAATTAAGATTAATATCGCTCGCACTACTCCGTATCAAATAATCAAGAACTTTAGATTTTATTTAATAGCTAACGTATAGCTATCTCGCTCGCACAATTTCGCAATGGCCGCCGCGTCACTATTTTTTTTTTATAATACTCAGATTCACAATCAAAATTTAATAAAAGTAGATTTAATTAACTTGAAATCTTAAGAACTTCTCATTTAATTTACAACACAAAATGGCGTCGCGTCGCCGAATAAAGCGCCTTTACACGTGGCTTTCTCTTTTCCTATGATTTTCACTTAATTTTCGTTTTTTATATCTTCCTTTATATTTCCACTAACCCGCACTGATTTTAATTTTAATTTGTTCGCGGTCGCAATCAATAAAACACTATTGTATTACTAACAACGCAGAATTATATCTCTTAAGGAGAATTGAAAGAAATGACGGGAAAAAACCAACAGAAAAGATAATTTTACTAATTCTTACTTGCTAACCCGTTGGCAGAGTTCCACTTACGGTCGCTTGCTGAAGATTTTTCTCAATGATGCAACGAAGAGACGTAGGGCTGGTCGACAAGGAGGAAATCGTATGGTCGAAAACAATGGTGGCTCCAGTGGAGAATCGGTCGCCGAGTCGTCGCCTCTGGGAGTATACACCGTAGTTGACTTCTCTTTTCCTTTCCTTGATGGTACGGTCTCACGACTTCTCTGCTCAAATCTCTCCTTTTCTTATTTCTTTCTCTCCAATCCTCTCTTCAATTCGATTTTAAAGATATACTTTTCTCTTCTATTCTTGAGTGCACTCGATGGCTGCTAAATCAAGAGTTTAGGAAAAAAACTCTGCACGCGTGCTCCCAATGCCGGCTCAGTCAAGACATCTGTTTACGTGCGCTCTCGTTGACGGCTTATGCAAGAATCCTCTTCTTTCAAGAAGAAGGAAATTACATTCCCCTTCGCTCTGTTGTCCATCTCTGTCGCACCTAGTCACTCTCCATTTTCCATCCTTCTTTCTCGTCGCGTCTTAGTTTCTACTTTGATCTCTTCAGTTATGAGTCGCTATCGACAGCTTAATCGACTCTTGGTCGCGGATCTTCTATCTCTATCGCTCTAGTAAAATTTGTACTGTATTCGAAGTTGCTATGTTGCTTCACGCAGTAGAAACATCGATTATCGAAGATTTCTACTCGTAGCTATTCCTCTTTGGTCGATTCTACATGTGTATGGCGCGACGTTGAAATATCTAAGTATGCGTATATATCTATAGGTATATATACACATTATCTCTATATATCTGTACATATCCCTTCTTCTTTCTCGAACTCAGCGGTTCCATGTCTTGTACATTTTATTCTATTCTGTATATATATATATACATATATATCTAATGTACAGACTGCTCCTCTTTTGTATTGAGCCTGATTGCGTTTGTGCTATCTATCCTTCTCGCTCCTATGTAAATAATTATTAATTATTTTATTTTTATTTTTGGTTTTCCTCTCTAGTTTTCTCAACTCTCCTTTTAAATCTGTCTTTTTATTACACTTATAAAAAAAATCATTTTAAAGAACGTTACAAAAAAAAAATAAAACATAAGATTTCAAATTTAAAAATAAGCACGCTCGCTTGTTTTAATTCATATTTATACTTAATGACTAATCTATTTAAATTTTATTACTTGTGATGTATTTTATACATCACAGTACATAAAGTGTTATTATAAAATTTATATTTACACTTTTCAAGTTTCAATTATATTACATGATGTACTTCTATATAAATTAAATGAAATAAATATTTTAATTTTTTTCGATTATACACTGTTAGAAAAAACATGAATAATTTTACGTTATTTTTTGTACGATTTTATAAAAATTATTAATTTTACCATAATTTAACTATACAATTGCATGAAATTTAAAAAAAAAAATTCAGTGATTCACTCGAAACAAAATTCTATTATTTTTAACAGTTTAAATTTCGTTCATAAACAGCAATAAACATGCAGACGCTTGAAGCGTCGCCACTCTACTCTCGGGGTAATCAAATACTATAAACTGCGTATAGCAGAATCTTATATCTCGACGTCTGAGACGTCCAACACGAAATTAATTTTTGCTCAGCTTCGTATTAAGAGTTTTCAAGCTTTTCTAGAATTATCATCATCTGATATACGATAGAATCAAGTAGATTTTAGAATATATGATTTACGATTATCTTCGTTTTGCAAATTTTCGCGAAATTTTTTATCAAAATGTTATATATAACTTTATCGCAAAAATTTATGAAACTTTACTAAAAATTTATACACAAGACACGTTAAAGTTTTTATAATATTGTCTAAAAATTGTATAGTAAGCTATTAAGGGGATGTAAAATGGACACTACACCTGTACTCATAAATATTTACTATCTTTACATTTCATAGCAAAATTTTCAATAAAAAAATGCATTAAGTTGTAGTATGTACCATGAAGATTATTCAGTTAAATTTTTAAATGAATTCATTCATTAGTTATTAAGAATTTTAAGTTCCAAAATTATTTATTAAAATTTTTCAATTTTGTACAGGAATCCAAATATCTTAAAAGCTAATGAATGAATTTATTTGAAAACTTATCAAAATAATCATCATGGTACATACTACAAGCTAATGTATTTCTTTTCTGGAAATTCAGCAATAAAATAGAAAGGAAGCTAATATCTATAAGTACAGGTGTAGTGTCCGTTGTACATCTCCTTAATAAAATCTTGTGAAAATTTTTCATTATCCCATATGAAAATAATTTTTGTGAGAAATTGTTAATAACTGTTAATAATTGTAATAAACTACCGCAATTGAGACATTAATAAAATTAATATTAATAATACGATTCTTGTTATTAACAGTTATTCATATTTTATCACATTTTTACACAATTATTAATAGTTTTTCACAGAAATTATTTCCATATGGGATCATCTTACAAAAACTTTTTATAATAATCTTGTATTTTTCATTAAAACATTATCATAGTATTACACGTATTAACTTCGCTGTAAAATTAATAGAACTTTAATGAAAGGCTTGTATAATACATAAAATTACGATACATTATAAATATTTTTTAACAAAAATATTGTTGAAAAATATTTTGTGTTATGAAATAACTTATTATTATTAATTTTATTAATTTATTTCTATGTATTTCTTTTATATTTTTTTAAATAGAATGCAATCTATCTTCTGAATTTACACAAAAAGCAGTTTAAAACAAAATTATACATATTTTCTAAAAGAAGAATAAGAAAAATTTTTAAGAAGGAAAAACAATAGGTATGTGATTAAATAAAAACATATATATTTTTTTTTTATATATTTTAAATATCATGTCAAATAGTGTAAAAATAGAAACTATTGGTGATGGAAATTGTTTATTTCGTTGTTTTTCTTTTTTTTTATATAATAATCAAAATTATCATAATGTGACAAGAAAAATTGTCGTAAATAATATTATTGATAATTAGAATCGCTATAAATCTTTTATTATAGGAAGAATATATAATGAAATTGAAATTAAAAACATGGATTGTTATAAACAATTAATGTCAAAATGTGGAGAATATGGAACAGATACTGAAATATATAGTTTCTGTGAAATTTATAATGTATTTATTACAGTTTGTTTTAATAATTGTAATATTATTCATTATTTTGGTAACAATGAAAGTATATGGAAATTAAAACTATTATTTAGTAGAAATTATGATGATGGTCATTACGATATAATTGATTTATATAATACTAATTTTAAATTAGAACAAAATAAAATAAAAAATGTAAACAATTATAAAAAACGTAAATTTTTATGTAACAAAGAAATTAGTCCATGTAAAAAAATAAAACTTACAAATCATGAAAATAGTAATGTAACTATAGAAAATAATACTAATAAAAAAATTATAAACAATAAAAATATATTAAAAAGAAAAAATGAAGAAAAAAATCTTACAAGTAAGAAGATCAAAATAATTAAATCGATAGATAATATAGAAATAATAACTAAAAAAAATGATTATATATCTGATTTTGGTGAAATTGATTTTAAATGTTCCTACTGTTCTGCAGTATTTTGGAAAGAAGAAAAAAAAAAATTTACTTGTTGTCGCAGAGGAAAAATTAAATTATCACCTTTGAGTTTATATAATAATAAATTAAAAGAATTAATCTTATATAATAATGGTTTTAGACATTTAATTAGGTATTATAATAACCTATTTTATTTTGCTACTTTTAGTGCTAATATAATTTATGGAAAAAAACCGACTTCAAAAAATGCACTGAAAAGTAACAAATAATTTATTAGCTTTAGAAATCATACAAATAATTGGTAAAATACAATTTTAGAAGTCGGTGTCTAATTCGTCAATGAATGTAAACGTTATTTTTTAACAATAAAAGTAAACGTTATTTTTAAACAATGAATGTGAACGTTATTTTTGAAAAAATGGACTAAGTCGTTCTGCTTACGCACCACAGATTTAGAATTAGACGCCGACTTCCAAAATTGTATTTTATCAATTATTTGTATGATTTCTAAAGATAATAAATTATTTGTTACTTTTTAGTGCATTTTTTGAAGTCGGTTTTTTTTTGTTAAAAATTTTTCATTTGTCATTTTTTAGTGCAATGTTTTTAAAATCTTATTTTTTGTAAAAAATTTTGTTTTTATTCGATACTTTTAAAGTCGGTTTTTATTTATTGAAAATTTTTCAAATTGTTTGTTTTTGTTAAAAAATTTTTATTTTCTATTTTCTAGTGAATCCCCTTACTAAAAACGCAAATATAGGTAGACCCACTAATTACATTTAACTTTTATTATTAATTCATAACGCATGCATTAGTACACCACCAAGCAATATATAGCAGGAAAGAAAGAAGGCTCAACAGCACAGTGTCGTCATGTGTGCATGTATACATATTCAAGCTTAGGTATGAGAGAGAGAGAGAGAGAGAGAGAGGAGAGAGAGAGAGAGAGAGAGAGAGAGAGAGAGAGAGAGAGAGAGAGAGAGAGAGAGAGAGAGAGAGAGAGAGGAGAGAGAGAGAAAGAGAGCAGGCAAAGTATAAGGGAGGTAAATGAGAAAACAAAACACCCAGTTTTTTCTTAATTTGATAATTGGGTCATACAAACCGAATATTGGCCCAATAATTATAGGACACGTATGGGGCCTTCCTGCAGACATCCTCTATCAGATAAGAAAAAGTTTTTTCGGATCGGTTAAGAAATGACGGAGTTATGAGGTAACAGACATAAAAAAAAAAAAAAAAAAATTCAGTCGAATTGAGAACCTCCTCCTTTTTGAAGTCGGTTAAAAAACAAAAAGCAATTTATAATTTAAAACTTCAAGGTCAAGTACATCATTATGTTCCTAAAACTTTAATACCAAATAATAATCAAGAACCTTGTTGTGGTCAATTTTATATTTATGATGATAATACTGCGATTGAAAAAAAATTAAAACCTAATAAAAATTTAATAAAAGATCATTTGGATTTATTAATAAAAGTATTTAATAGTAATCCTTATGCTAAATATTATAAACATTTACATCAATTAACAAACTTATAGAATTTACCAAATTATAAATTATATTTTATCAGAAAAAATGATAAACACAAGCATGGTTATAATAAACCTCTAACATCTGAATGTGGGGCTATAATAGTATCACAATCTGCAATTTCAGAAGATTATGATTTATGCATTTATCCTAAAAATACAATAGAAAACGAACCAAAACATGTTTATTTAAGTAAATTATCTCAACATGTAGATCCGTTAGTTTTTCCAATTCTTTTTCCATCTGGGGACTTAGGTTGGAGTATTGGTCATACTCAAAGTCCTAAATCTTTAGAAAATTTAACGATGTTACAACATTATTCATATAGATTGGCTTATAGGCCAGATTCTATTAATTTTAATCCTTTACTATATTGTGGACGATTAACGCAACAATATTTTCCACATGTTGCAATTCAAATTGAAAATAATAGGATGAATTTTCTAAGAAATAATCAAAGACAATTAAGAATTGAATGTTATCAAGGCTTATTAGACCATGTATTAAATAGCGTTTGTAATATATCAAATAATTTTGAGAAAAAAGAAAAAATAGGTAATCTATTTATATTGCCATCAACTTATATAGGAAGTCCTAGATATATGCAACAACATTATCAAGATGCACTGGCCATTTATAGAGAGGTTGGTAGACCTGATATTTTTATTACCATGACTTGTAATCCAAGGTGGAAAGAATTAAAAAGAGTTTTGAAAAAATTTCCAGCAGGTACTACTCCTAATGATATCTCTAATATAACAGTTAGATTATTTTATACTAAATTCAATAAATTACTTGATGATATCGTCAAAAAAATATTTTTGGTAAAGTTATTGCTTATGTATACACAATTGAATTTCGAAAAAGAGGTTTACCACATGCTCATATTCTTATAATGTTACACTCTGATGATAAATTAATAACTCAAGAAAAAATAGGTAAATATGTTTCAGCTGAAATTCCAAATAGTGATGACAAGGAATTACAAAAATTAGTAATTAAACACATGTTGCATGGACCACATAACAATAATTCACCATGTTACGATAAAAATAAAAATACTTGTACAAAAAAATATCCAAAAGATTTTGTTAATAATACTATTATTCAAAAAAATGGATTTCTAAATATAAACGAATTAATAATTCACACGAAAATCATTATTATAAAATTAAAAATAATAAACAAATTATTCCTGTAGATAATTCAATGGTTGTACCTTACAATAGTTATTTACTCAGAAAATATAAGTGTCATATAAATTTTGAAATATGTGCCACTATACACAGTATAAAATATGTTTATAATTATATTCATAAAGGTGGAGATAAAGCTTTTTGTAAAATAAAAAAAAATGATGATAAAGACGAAAAAGAGACTTATGATGAAATTACACAATTTGTAGATGGAAGATATATGAGCCCTATGGAAGCAGCTTGAAGATTATCTGAATTTCCGATATATGGAAGAAGTCATACAGTTGTTAGATTAGCTGTTCATACGGAAAATCAGCAAAAAATTTCAGTCGAAGAAAATAAAGAATCAAAAGCTTTAGACAAATGGAAAACAACATTAACTGCATGGTTTAATCTTAATATTAAAGATGAGTTTGCAAAACAAATAAAATACAGTAATATACCTAAATATTACGTATTCAATAACAATAAATGTTGGATCAAACGTACTCGTGATAAAAAACATAGAGCTATTGGAAGATTAAATATTGTGTCTCCTAAAGATACTTAAAGATTCCATTTAAAATTAATTTTAAATCGTGTTAAAGGCGTAACTTCATTTACAGAATTAAGAACTTTCGAAAACATAACGTATAATACTTTTAAAGAAACAGCAGTTGCAATGGGGGTAATAAAAAGTTCTTCGCAAATATTTGATATATTTTCTGAAGCTTGTACCATTATGCTACCGAGTCAATTGCGTAAATATTTTGCATGGTTACTTTTATCAGAAAATATTCAAGGTAATGAAATGTGGAATAAATTTAAAGAATATTTTAGTGAAGATTTTGAAGATGATAAAGAAAATAAAGCATTAAATGAAATTAATAAAATTTTATTGACAGAAGAAATGTCTTGTAAAAATTTTAGTTTACCAGAACCAATAGAAAAAATTATTCATGAAAATCAGGAAGAGAATTAAAAAATTATTGAATATAATAAACATATGTTTAACGAAATGTATTTATTATTAAATCAAGATAAAAAATTTATTTTTGACGACATAATAGAATATTCCTCTCAATTATATTTTATTGATGGACCAGGTGGTACTGGAAAAACATTTTTGTATAAAACATTAATTTATTATTTTTTATACAAATGTAAAAAAGTATTATCAATGGCATGGACTGGAATTGCATCAATTTTATTACCTAAAGGAATGACGAGTCACAGAACTTTTAGATTACCTTTAGATTTAGATAATGTAGAAATCACATTCTTTAAATTAGAAAGTGACAAAAAAAATTACGAGATGCAGATATTATTATATGGGACGAAGCTTCAATGATACCAAAAAAAGCTTTGGAAATTGTTGATAAAACTTTACAAGATTTATGTGGTAATGATTTACCATTTGGTGATAAATTAATAATTTTAGGAAGTGATTTTCGCCAAATACTTCTTGTTATAAAAAATAGTTTTAAAGATATAATAGTACAAAATAGTTTAAAATATTCTTTTTTATGGCCGTTATTTGAAATTAAAAAATTCAATAAAAATATCCGCTGCAATAATAAATCATTTAATTCTTTATTATTACAAATAGGTGAAGGTCAAATTGAATCATTTCGAATTCCTGATAAATAGAAAACTAATGATATTTGTTTAAAAATATATAAAAACAATAATAATAATGACAACATAAATCGAGTAATATTAGCAGCTCATAACGATGACATAAATAATTTAAATAAAAGAATATTAAAACTACTTAACGGCGAATCGACAACTTATTATAGCATAGATTATGCTACTCATAAAGGAGTCGATCAAAATGATGATAATATCGAATTGAATTATCCAATAGGAACTCTTAATAAAATAAAAGAAGGTTTACCACCACACATATTGGAATTAAAAATTAATGTTATAGTTATATTAATAAGAAATTTAAGTATTACCGAAGGTTTATGTAATGGAACAAGATTAAAAATTATAAAATTATATGAATATTATCTTGAAGCTGAAATCATTACTGGAAAAAAAATTGGTAATAAAGTTTTTATTCTAAGAATAACATTAAATACTGGTGAATCATCGCCTTTACCCTTTATACTTTATAGAAAACACTTTCCTGTAACATTAGCTTTTGCTATGTAGTCTAGGCGCCCAGAGGGTTTCGTATGAAGTTAGAAGTCCCACCAAGCAAGTAGGTGATTTATATGTATTTTGAGCTGCTGAATCCAAATTTGCAGCTTGCTTTTCGCGCAAGTGGTCGAGTAATTTGTTATAAACAAATTGATTGTTTAAATGGCTATAGTTTATGAACTCCAATAGATGCAGTGATTTTCTCTGCGAAAACTTGTTCTTTAATAAAAAAAACAAAATAAATCGTTACCGTTGCATGTCAATTCGATGATTAGAACCAGAGATATGGCAAATATATTGTAAAAAAGTAGAGACGTAGCGCTAGCGCGGAACGCCCTGGTAAAAAACCTTATAACTCGACTACTAATTGATATTTTTTGAAGTTCAACATGTGTTTGAAAAATGTCAGAGTCTCAGCTTTGATGATAAATTGTCATATATTACTTTCAAGTGTTAATAAATACGCTAGAATGATTTGAAGCAGAAAAAATTTTCAATTTTTAAGAATTGTGTTTATTTATAACGAAATGATATAGGTTAGCGAACAAAATATTTCTATATTTTTTATAAAGAATGATAGGAAATTTTATCTAGTTTGAGAATCTGCCCGTTTTTTCAAATTTAAGTTAGTAGAACCTGAGATATCGCAAATTTAAGCTGTAGCGCCAACTCCTTGCAACACGACATATGTGTGCAATATGGCGATCGCTTTCCTTATTAAAAATTCTTTTATTATAAGGTAAGTAATTTCATTTTTCTGTAATACAATTAATTTTAACTCTGTATTGGGAAATTAAATAAAAATTTAATAAAAAAGGATTCAGTTAAAAATAGATGACTCTAATAAATCGGAAGGTTAAGACAAATTTTTTGAATAAAATAGATTGTTGTTTTTTTTGCAATTGCAAAAAAATAAACAAATGTAAAAATACTCCATAAGTTGAGTAAATTGTTTACTATTATAGTAGAAAAATCAATGATTATTAAAAACCCTAAATCTACTTCATTTAAATGTATTATACACTTCGAGCATATACTACTGGAGAAAGCCTCCGAATGGCAGAAAGCGTTACAAGGCGAAGAGAGAGAAAGCTTCTATTTTGGTACGTGCTGTCTCTCTCTCACCTGATTTGATTGGCTGCTTCTGTTTCCCACTAAGAAAGTGAGAGAGAGATAGCACGTACCAAAATAGAGGCTTTTTCTCTCTTCACCTTGTAACGTAGTTAATAGCTGGGAGGCTTTCTCCAGTAGTATATGCTCGAAGATTATACATCATTAATATTATGACAAAGTATATAAAATAGAGTCGAGTCAAAAGTGATTTTATTAGAAAAGGATGAGATTACTTACCTTATAATAAAAGAATTTTTAATAAGGAAAGCGATCGCCATATTGCACACATATGTCGTGTTGCAAGGAGTTGGCGCTACAGCTTAAATTTGCGATATCTCAGGTTCTACTAACTTAAATTTGAAAAAACGGGCAGATTCTCAAACTAGATAAAATTTCCTATCATTCTTTATAAAAAATATAGAAATATTTTGTTCGCTAACCTATATCATTTCGTTATAAATAAACACAATTCTTAAAAATTGAAAATTTTTTCTGCTTCAAATCATTCTAGCTTATTTATCAACATTTGAAAGTAATATATAACAATTTATCATTAAAGCTGAGACTCTGACATTTTTCAAACACATGTTGAACTCCAAAAAATATCAATTAGTAGTCGAGTGATAAGGTTTTTTACCAGGGCGTTCCGCGCTAGCGCTACGTCTCTATGTTTTTTTGCAATATATTTGCCATATCTCTGGTTCTAATCATCGAATTTACATGCAACGGAAACGATTTTTTTTGTTTTTTTCATTAAAGAACAAGTTTTCCAAAAGCAAATCACTGCATCTATTGTAGTTCATAAACTATAGCCATTTAAACAATCAATTTGTTTATAACAAACTACTTGACCACTTGCGCGGAAAGCAAGTTGAAAATTCGGATTCAGCAGCTTAAAATACATATAAATCACCTACTTGCTTGGTGGGACCTCTAACGTCATACGAAACCCTCTGGGCGCCTAGACTAATGACTATTAACAAATTTCAAGGTCAAAGTTCTGATGAGATTGGATTATTTATTAAAAGACCTTTATTTTCACATGGACAGCTTTACGTTGCACTGTCGAGATGTAAAAATCCTAACAAAATATACATACAAAATGAATCTGAAAGTAAATATGAAATATTAAATATTGTTTGGAAAGAAATTTTTAATTGTTAATTAAATTTAAAAATATTGTAAAAATAAATACAGTTTATAAGAAAATAAACATAAAATGAATTATTATTTAATTAATATAAAATAAATTTATGCATTAGATGAACATGGAAAACAATAAACAATTGAATGTTGATAATAACGCAAATTGGCAAATTATAGAATGGGATCCTATTAATAATATGTATATTGAACCCGTATCTAACGAAGAATTAGAAGAATTGTCTAACTTAAATGCTGAAATTAATGAATATGAAGAAATAGAATATCTTCAAGAAGTAGAAGATGAAGAAAATTATTATAAATATGTAAAAGAACAAAAATTATCTAAGTGGTCTGAATTAATACAAAAATTTGATATGAAATATTATATACATTATTATAAAGAATGGAAAGATGTTCCTGAATGTTTTCAATTTTAGGTTCAAGAAATTTTTCAATATCTAATAAATAATGTCAATTTCGACATAGAAGGTATTAAAAATGATGAAAATTATTATGAAAATTTATTAATAATAAGTAATATAATCTATGAATTATATTTTTAAAATGATAATTATTTATATACACCTTTAAAATGTTTCGAAAAATAAAAATCAAAATATTTACATGTAATAACAACAATAATTTTTCATATTTTGTTAATGACAATATATTTTATTTTCATGAATATATAAATTTTTTTCAGCGATAGTTTAAAAGTAGTTTATAAAATTAATTTTAGCAAAAATAAAAAAAAAATACTGAAATTTTTAAAATAATATAAATCTGTATGCTTTTTTTAACGACAATAAAAATAAAATTGTAAACTATATTTAAAAATAGTAAAATCAGATATACATATTTTTTAACCACACTAAACAATAAATTTGTACGCTTTTTTCAGCGACAATAAAATATAAATTTATAAGTTTTTTTTAGCAATTATGAAGAATAAATATGTAACCTTTTTTTATCGACAATAAAAATGATTTTGTAAGCTTCTTTTAGCGACAACAAATAATGAATTTCTACGCTTTTATAATCTTTTTTTAGCGACAATAAACAATAAATTTGTATGCTTTTTTTAGCAACAATAAAAATAAATTTGTAAGCTTCTTTCAACGACAACTAATAAATTTGTATGCTTATATTAAATTTTTTTAGTGACAACAAACAATAAATCTGTACGCTTCAACCACAAAAATAAATGAATTTATAATCTTTTTTAGCGACAGTAAACAATGAATTTTTACGCTTTTTTCAACAACAATAAGATATAAATTTATAAGTTTGTTTTAGCGATTATGAAAAGTAAATTTGTAAGCTTCTTTTAGCGACAACAAACAATAAATTTGTATGCTTATATGAGGTTTTTTAGTAACAACAAACAATAGATCTGTACGCTTCAGCGACAATAATAAATGAATTTGTAATCTTTTTTAACGACAGTAAACAATAAATTTGTAAGCTTTTTTCAACGACAATGAGATATAAATTTATAAGTTTCTTTTAGTGATTATGAAAAATAAATTTGTGAGCTTTTTTTAACGACAATAAACAATAAATTTATATGTTTGTATAAAGTTTTTTTAGCGACAACAAACAATCGCTTCAGCGACAATAATAAATTTGTAAGCTTTTTTAGCGACAATAAAGATGAATTTGTAAGCTTTTTTTAGCAACAACAAACAATAAATTTGTATGCTTATATGAAATTTTTTTGGTGACAACAAACAATAAATCTGTACGCTTCATCGACAATAATAAATGAATTTGTAATCTTTTTTAGCGACAATAAACAATAAATTTATACGCTTTTTTCAACAAAAATGAGATATAAATTTGTAAGTTTCTTTTAGCGATTATGACAAATGAATTTGTAAGTTTTTTTAGCGACATTAAACAATAAATTTATATGCTTGTTTGAAATTTTTCTAGCGACAACAAACAATCGCTTCAGCGACAATAATAAATGAATTTGTAATCATTTTTAACGACAGTAAACAATAAATTTGTACGCTTTTTTCAACGACAATGAGATATAAATTTATAAGTTTCTTTTAATTATTATGAAAAATAAATTTGTAAGCTTTTTTTAGCGACAATAAACAATAAATTTATATGTTTGTATAAAGTTTTTTTAGCGACAACAAACAATCGCTTCAGCGACAATAGTAAATTTGTAACCTTTTTTTAGCAACAATAAAGATGAATTTGTAAGCTTCTTTTAGCGACAATAAAGATGAATTTGTAAGCTTCTTTTAGCGACAACAAACAATGCTTTTTATAAGCTTTTAATGCAGCCGTATATTTTTATGCTGGTCTCAAGCCCAAAAATCTTTTGTTAAGACAAATATGTAAATATCTTATTTCTAATTTAAAAAAAAACATGTTTTATTTAAATACAATTGTTATTAAAGTACCTATGGATATTAAGCTAAATTCATTTTGTAATTCATAGTTTACTATTGTAATTAATAAATTTTTTCAATAATAAAAATAAAGATACAATATATAGAAATAAAAATATTATATATTCATCTGAATAAAGAAAATGCAGAGAGGAAGCTTTGTATTATCAATTAATTATGTTTGCAATTATATTAATAGAATATTAATAATAATAATTTTTTTTTTCATTTTTGAAATTCAATATTAGAATACGAAAAAACTTTATAATATTAAATAGTTACAGTTATAATCATAATAATAAAATCTTACTAATTATAATAATATTAAATTACTTATAATTGTTATTATAATAATAGAATATTATTAACGATAAGAATATTTTTTTATTACTAATTACTTAATCATAATATCATAGTGGGGAGGAGGGCATAATGAGGGGGGCTATAAAAAGTGAGGGAGAGGGGGAGCAAATGGGGGGGGCTGTGGCGGGGCTACAAAAATTAAGAAGGGGGGCTGAGGGGGAGGCATAAGTTACGTTAATTTTGGAATAGCCATTTATAAGAGAAATTACCACGTAATTTGAGGGGGGCTATGCCGACAGACATTTGAGGGGGTTGATAGAGGGCTACAAAACTTGAGGGGCGAGGGGGCTGAGGGGGGCCTAAGTTACGTTAATTTTGGAATAGTTATTTATAGGAGGAATTACAACGTAATTTGAGGGGGCAATTGAGGGGGCTACAAAAATTGAGGGGGCAAGGGGGCTGAGGGGGAGGGGCTAAGTTACGTTTATTTTGGAATAGCCATTTATAAGAGGAATTACAACGTAATTTGAAGGGGGGCTATGCCGATAGACATTTGAGGGGGGGCTGAGGGGGGGTCCGTTGAATCTTGTCTTACGACTATATATATATATATATATATATATATATATATGTAGATATATATATCTATATAAATCCATATAAATTATAAATAGACAATTTCATATTAAATGGTGAAAAGGTAAGTCTTGGGACAAAAACTGGTTCCGATAAAATTAAATAATTTTTGCGTGAACCCAACGACCGAACAAAATTTGGCAGTCACATAACTGTGCTTAAACCCCCCTGGGCTTGAACCCCCCTAGTTTACCTACTAATCATTTTTTACCAATCAGCTCTGTGAAATTTTTTCTCGCTCCACACATAAAAGTTCAGGATCAAATATAGACTATTAATAAGGTAATTTTGATCCCTATTGGCAAAACGAATTTCAGTAAACAAGTGGTTAAAATAAATGGTATAATAAGTGCATTTTCTTATTATAATGCATATATCTTGATAATTTTTCAGTCTTTTTCAACATTTCTTATACTGAATTAAAGAATAGTCAAAACGAAATAAAATTAAGAAATTGAACAAAATTTATTGATAATTGGTGAAATGGTATTTGTATGAAGTTACCCATATATGAAAAATTTTTGAAAATAATTGCAAATAACTGTTAATAATTGTAAATCAATTTAAATAACTGTAAATAACTGTAAATAACTGTAAAAAAGTACTAAAAAATATCAGAATTGAGACATGAAAAGCGGTGTTCTCGTATGGAGAACCAGCTTATATTCTACGCTCGTGAAAGCCGAAAAAAGTCTAAAAACCTTAATTACCTACCGAGTGAAAGAAAAAATTTACAAATTCAGTTATATCCACGGCTGGATTAGTGTTTGAGAGAGAATGGGAGAACGTTGTTGACTTGGATGATGTAGACCCTTAATCTCCCGGTGGCGCAATTGGTAGCGCAACTGCTCCGTATGCAGGAGGTTATTGGTTCAGATCCCATCTATGGAATCAATTTTTGTCCATTTTTTCCTCATCAGACACATTGTGCCTGGTGTAACCTGGGCATAAAAAGCGGTGTTCTCGTATGGAGAACCAACTTATATTCTACGCACGTGAAAGCCGAAAAATGTCTAAAAAAACATAAATTATAGTTATTTACTGTTATTTACTAATATTTGCACTTATTTATAGTCATTTATGTTGATTTACTGTTATTTACATTTATTCACTTTTTTTACAACAATTCACAGTTATTTACGGTTTTTCATTTGCAGTTATTTACATTTTCGAAAATTTCCAAAAATTTATTCAATTTTTTCATATGTATGTTAAAATTTTTAAAAATGTGAATAATTGTAAATAGCTTTAAATAACTGTAAAAAATTGTAAATAATTGTAAATAACTATAAATATATAATTGTTAAGATTTATTAATAACATTAAATTATTCACAGTTAAAAAAATTTTTGAAAATATGAATAGCTGTAAATAATTATAAATAATTGTAAATAACTATAAAAAATTGTTAATAGTTGTAAATAGTTGTAAATTATTGTAAATAACTGTGGATAATGTTAATGACTATAAATAACTGTAAATAATAGTAAATAATAGTAAATTACTGTAAATAACTGTAAATGACTATTATTTATGTTTCAATTCTCACATTTTTAAACAGATATTTACAATTATTTACTATTATTTATTTATTTATTCACGAAAATTATTTGTATATACACTGAAAGAACATTTTGTATGCTGTATGCTAAAGTGTAAGGGCGCAGTATACTACAAGTTTACGGGAGACAGAAAAACGAATGTTGGCATTTTAAAAGCCAACCAATATAAGCCAGCCATGCGCGTGCAACTCATAAGTAACTTTTGGCATTCAAAACGCTAGCATATGTATTGTTGTTCGCCGCTAAGTATAAGCGGACTATATGCCTCCCCTCATGGTTGGCAGTTCGCTAAGACATTTATCCGTGTAGGTATACTCAGTTCTCTCATTTTCAGTTTAAATATTTAGTTTTCGTATGCAATTTTCAAATGTACGCATCGTATACAATTTTGTATTTATAGCGAAATAAAAAAATACATGTTCTCTTATTTTTTGAGTAGAAGAGTATTAGCACAATCATTGGTGACTTGAGTGTATAATGGCTGATCGATTTGAAATAAAATCAGTTATAACAAAAATGTAGAATAGGATATTCTATTAAACATATTAATTAAACAGATACTGAATCATTAAATTTTGTATGTCCCTTCCAGACAGATTAGAACCATTGTATTAAAAAAGGAAAAACAAGGATTAGGTTTTAATATTGTTGGAGGTGAGGATGGAGAGAGCATTTTTATTTCTTTTATATTGGAAGGTGGATCAGCTTTCAATGATGGCAATTTAAGAAGAGGTGATAAAATTTTAAAAGTAAATGGCACTGATATTCGATCTGTTTCCCACGAAGAGGCGGCTCGAATACTTAAGGTATGTAACGCTCCAAAATTATCAAAGTAATCATATAAAAAAAAGGTTTTATACTCAATTGGTCTTTACAGACTTTACATAGATTATTAAATCGTTTATGTCATTATCACATACTTAATAATGGAATGTTATTCAGTTGAGCAAACAAAGTTATTGTCCTGATTCCAGCTATCTATTAAAAGAATTTCATCAGAAGCTAAAGTTAATTCATTTATTAAATTTTTTATAAAAAATCATTAGATGCTATATAAAAAAAATTTTGCAAATAAAGTTCGCTCAAAGAATATGGTAGGATAAAATAGGCGAAATAACACCCAGTGATTAGAAATTTGGCTACATGAATGGCCAACATATATTGAATAATGATTTTGATGATAATTAAACCCCCTCCTCCTCCTATTTTTTCACACCTCCAAAAAACTTGTTTTTTCATTAATTTCGATTTTTTGACACCTTGATTATAATTACGCAGTCCGAAAAGATTCTGACATTTTTTACATAAATACGCATAAAAAATATTCCCCTCGAGTTTTTGACTTAACGTCCTAACCTAAACAAGTTTCTAAAATCTTACAATAGTTCTTAAAACTTGCCGTTTGAAGGTGTAAAAATGATATTTCGTAAAAAGTTTTGAAAAAATGGTCTTAAAGAGATATAATTCTTTTAGATTGTTCGGAGTGGTGCACCATATCTGAAAGTCAATAAAGCCACTTTTCTAACGGTTTTTTGCCACTAACACCTTACTTAAATCAAATACAATAAATTTGATAGCATGTTTTAATTCTTCAGTAAAAATACGTCAAAAATATTACTATGCTCAGTAAAAATATTTTTTTGCCATTCTAACCCCAAAATTGAAACTTCGTTGCTCTTTCTTGGCTCTCAGGGCAAAAAATACGGTTCACAACTGATATGGAAAGGTTTTTCTGCAAAACTCGTTACGACCCTCGCCTTCGATTAGGGCCGTAAACTTCTCGTTTCGTAAGTAGTCTGCTTTAAGCATGTTGGAAGTAGTATCTTTTCTTTTACTGTGTTTGAATAACCATTTGTAATCTTCTTAATGCCATTTTAAATTTTCAATTAATTTAGATACATAATAAATAGTTAAAAAATATTTTCTTGTAAGAAATACTCAAGATCTGATAGTACTGAGATTTATTGGTAATATCGTCACTTCATATTTGCATATGATATCTGATAAAAATGTATTTGTATGTTTTCTTTAATACTAACAAGGAGAGTGTCAAGGTATTGGGACGCAGATTTTGCTCAGATTTTGGGAGATGATTTTGGATGTAAAAACATTAAAAAAAGCTAAGTTATTAGACTTAAAGGCTCAATATTTCCTTAGTTACAAGCAATTAAAGAAAATCACTATAAACGTTACTAGATTTTCAAATGCTTATAGTTATTCAGTATTAATAGCTATAAGCTTGAAACTTTTTTTTAATTAAAGCTGAGCTCAAATCCTTTCGAAATAGTAGTTATTGCATATCAAAATATTATTTTTTTCAAAGTTAGAGCGTAATAAGGATTTGACCTAATTTCAACTTTTATTATTAATTAATGTTTTTAAAAGAAAAATCAGGTCCAATGTTTATCACGCTCTAACTTTGGGAAAAAATAATATTTTGATATGCCGTAACTACTATTTTGAAAGGATTTGAGCTCAGCTTTAATTTAAAAAAAGTTTTAAGCTTGTAGCTATCGACGCTAAGGAACTATATGCGTTTAAAAATCTAGTAACTTTTTTAGTGATTCTCTTTAATTGCCTGTAACTAGGGAAATATTGAGTATTTATGACTATAACTTTAGCTTTTTCCATATTTTATCATCTGAAAACTTATCCCAAAGTTTGAGCAAAATCCGTGATCCGGAGGTGTGACACTCTCCTAGTAAGTCGCGCAAAGTTTGACACTACACGAAAGAAATTTAAATAATTGAATGAAAAATCAACAAAAAAAATCAAATCATGAACACATAAAATTTCAAAAAATACTTATTTGACTATTAATTTTAATAAAATTTTTGAAATTAAACAGTATTAAAACATGTTTAAGGCGACTACGGAAGTTCGGTTCGATTTCATTTTGTAGTTTACAAATTACTCTTTCAGTTTCTAAAATTTTTTGAATTTTTTAATTTTCCACCATTTATTATAATCCGTAGAATGGTGGAAAATTAAAAAATCTAAAAAATTTTACATATTGAAAGAGTAATTTGTAAACTCAAAAATAAAACCTAACCTAAAATCCGAAGTCGCCTTAAAAGGAAGAAAAAAAATAACATGTCATATCTGAACTCAAAGTAATATCATTTCCATAAATAAAGAAATAGAAAATAGAAAAATGAGGAAAAAATTTAAGAAACATTATATAAAAAATCAATCAAAGAAACAAATGATATCCCTGTACACATTAAATTATTCTGTTATATTAAAAAAAGATACTTATTTTGGAATTTTTCAAACTAAAAAAGTATTGAAAAATGTTTGAAAGAAAGGAAAAAAAATATCTGTTACATGAGAATTCAAAATCTCCGTGTAAGCATTATAAGGATATTTTCATAAACAAAAAAAATGAATATAGAAGAGTGGGAAAACGAAAGCACGCGCCTATACTCAGTCAATGATATTATTAAACGTAACTCTGTATCTCTCTCTCACTTTTGTCAACGTCGATAGAGAACATACAAAATATACGCGCTCATAGCTACAGGTTCACACGAGCGCAATATGTAAACGATAAATATGTACACGCACAATCTCATTCCCCATGTTAATTTCATTTCCGCACGTTGACCAACCGTGCAAGAATAGAAGATTTTGCGAACACAGGTGCATGCACAAACTCGAACTTTGCGCACGATAGTAGGAAAAAATTATTTTAAACTGAATTTATAGATATATGAGAACATTTTTAAAACTTTCAATATTAAATATTACTTTTCCAAACAATTTCCAAACAGTTCCTATTCTGTTATGTTAAAAAAAGACAGAACTGTGTTTGTGAATAAATTATCCATTTAGAAACTAATAAAAAAAATTTATTTTCTTAAAAGCTATTTTGAAGGGTACCTTAAAAATTTCATTAATAGTATTAAATATTTGCGAAAAAGCGGTTTTTGCATAAATGGTATAGAAAAGAGCAAATTTTTAGAAGTTTTTAAAAAAATATAAATTAAACCGCTCACAAATAATTTTTGAGAAAAATATGGGACTATTTTCTTAAATTGAGAGAATTTAATAGAGTATATTTTTAATATATAGTTACCGAAATTGCGATTTCTCGAATTTCAAAAATTGTTCGAGATTCTCTATATTATGCTTTTCAATAATTAAAATAGAATGTAATACGAAGATATTTTTTAAAAATTTTTATTAAGAATAAAAAATTTGAAAAACAAGGTCGGTATTTTACATTTCCTTAAAAACAAAAACTTGAGTATAAAATTTGGAACAATATAATTGAGGTAAATAAGTATTTAGTAACAACATAATGAATTTACTTATCCATAATCACATAAATTCTTTGAAAATTACAAAAGTGCTTTTCTCACTCAGTTTATTTGTTATATTTTTAAATTTATTAGTAGATTTATTAATATAGTTTTTTAACTATCTGACTTCAAATATGTCCTAATGAATCTAAAAATAAAAAAAAATATTCAAAGATATTAAGGCATTAATAATTCTACGTAATAAATCGCTGTGCTCGGATTCAGCTTTCTGTACGTTAGAGAACAGAGAACCGTAGCGAGCGAACATTTACTATCAAGGATAATAGCATTCAGCGCTACACGTAGTGTTTAATGCCAACCACAAAATAAAAGTTTTTATGAACGTTCTTCGGCGTGGTGAGATTTGGCCACTACGCAAAAAGCATAGTGGTGCCTCGAACTTCGCTGCGGGAATTTTTCGCTTCTGTATACACACCTACTATAGCATTAACACTTTCCGTTCGTAACTATATTGCTGTAAAATAACAATACCAATATAATTTAATGATATTTGGTTATCTGACAGTCATAGTAAAAAAAATTTTTTGGATGTATATGATTTTTCTTGTAAGTGTTTGCTTAGATAATAAATCTTCATTTACCATTTATTAGTGAACATCTTGTGACTCTTTTCAATTCCTCTTTTGCACGAAGGGTCCTCTCTTGCCGTTGGAAGCAAGCACGTATTATACCGTTGAAAAAGTGTGCTGCACCTGAGCAGCCAAAAGATTTGAGGCCCATAGCGATCTTATGTTTTCTTTTAAAGATTCTTGAGAAGATCATCCATGACCAACTGCAGGAGTACATTACATCTAAAAAATGCGCGATTCTATGCAGACAGGCTTCAGAAAAAACTATTCTACGCAGACTGCTGTACGTAAACTTACAGACGATATCAGTTCAGGCCTAAACAGAAAACTTGTCACGTTACTACTACTTTTTGACTTTAGTAAGGCATTCGACACGATCTCTCCCTCCAAACTTCTTGCGAGACTTAGATCGATGGGGTTCTCCAGGGCCGCACTCGGATGAATTAACTCCTATTTATCAGGTAGGTAACAAATGGTTTCCACGCATTTAAAGGAGTAATCGAATTGGCTAACAACCAATCTAGGAGAACCGCAGGGTTCGGTGCTGGGGCTTCTGTTGTTTTGCCTTTACATAAATGTCGTACGTGAGACACTAGACTCTGGTTACGTCAAGCATCTGCTGTATGCGGATGATCTTCAAATTTATACACAGGTTTCTTATGATGATGTGGATGAGGTGATTCGTATTTTACAGAAGGCGGCCAGGGCGGTGTCGGAGTGGGCTGCTGGTATTTCTCTCACTTTGAATGCTAGTAAAACAAAGGCGATCGTCTTCAGAAGAAATCGTTTTATTAAAAATTTTCATTTGGAAGAGCCAAGGACGGTTAGACTTGGAGAGTGGTATCGGTATTCCTTTCTCTAACACCGTTACGAGCCTTAATGTTTTACTCGACTCTAAGCTGTTGTAGGGACCGCACATTAATATGATGACTAAAAAATGCAATAGAGTGATTTATAGCCTGCGGTTTTTCTGTCGGTCCACTACTGAGGCTCTGCGTAAACAACTCGTAACCGCCCTGCTGTTCCTACATCTTGACTCCTGCTCAGTGGTTTTGCTCGATGCTTCGCAGGAGTTACGAAGACGGCTACAGACAATGCAAAATTCATGTATGAGATACGTATTAGGCGTGAGGATGAGTGATCATATCTCTCCCCATAGACGTGCTTTGGATTGGCTACGTACTGATTCGAGGAGACAGTACTTTATGGCTGTACATATGTACAAAATCATACGTATGAGTACTCCCGAATATCTAGTAGGTCTCTTCACTAGATATAGAGCGACTACTCGGGGTGAGATTAAAGATCTTGCGGTGCCCTTCACACACACTGAGACTGGTGGAAATTCCTTTCAAGATTAAGGTGTGCATTTTTGAAACTCCCTGCCTGCTGATATTAAAAATCTTCCATCAATCAGCAGGTTTAAAGCCGCTCTGAGGAGGTATTTACTCGACCTCGATTAAACAGTATTATTCTCGGACTATATCATATATGTTAATTTATTATGTGATGAACTTTTTATAGATTTAAGGCATGATTATATTTATTGGCGTGATTGTATTATGTACGTAGATTAAGTAAATGATTATATTTTTATCAGCTTGACTTATATATTACTGTACATTCAACCTTGTTCTGTGATTTTAATTTACTGTATACTGCTGATATTGTGACTGCGCTCTCTACGGGCTTGATTTTATGTAATCCTTTTGACTGATAAATATTTAAGACTCTTTTTTAATTATATTATTTATATTTTTTGTGTGTTTATTCGTGTTCTATTTCCTATCTGTGATATCACTTTTATTTAATTTATTGACTTACTATTACAGTATTATTGATTCTATTATGTTTTATGACTGTGATATCATACTGTGCTAGTTTAATTTTATATATGCAAGACTATTTTAAGTATTTTATGTATTTTATTTTTATTTGCAATTTTATTGCATCACACGCACTTTTTGTAAATATAATACAAAATGAATAATATCTAATTTAATCTAATTCATAATAATCTAAAAACTATAATTTTAATCATTTTTGACGGATTTGGTGGGTTGATGGCAATATTACCCCTAATTTTTTTTCATATACTTGTAAATATTATCACTACTTCAATAGGCGTACTGAAATAAGATGAATTATAATAAATCATAAAAATTTGAGAAAATACCATATAACTATATTTTAGATGACAGACTATGAGATTTAAGTTTAAAACAAATAATTGTAAAGTATAATGTTTATGGTCAGCATGATTATATTTCCACTTTAAACGTTCACTACAATATATTGTAAACATTACATAGTAATTTTCTGATTTATAATATTATGTATAAATGTAACTATTTTTTACGAACTTATATATCACATACTTTAACAGTTTATTTTTGACAATTATTTTTATGTTGATTCAAGAGATGTTGATTTGTTAATTTTTAACTAGCTTAATTTACCTCACTCCTAACGTCACTCGGTTGAATTTTCATATATTATATTATTATGTATAAATTAGCCAATTTTGAAATGAAAAAGAATTGAACTTATGAATTTTGATATTGAAGTTTCGTACTAAATTAAAATTTTATATTTTTATAAAAAAGGATGAATTAATGTTACAATTATTTCACTAGATTGCATTTAAATCAATGAAAAAATATGATAGGAATTCATTCTTTTTAATCACGTGTTTCAATCACGAACCATGAAATAATTAAGAACAGTATTTGACGTTTCCTAGAACTAACAACTACACGGATAAAGGAAAGTACTGTCAAAGAAGATAGACGCTTATAAAAAGATTCTTCTGGGTAAAATTTTTCGTCCGAAAACCTGGGTAATACTTTAACATTGTTTGTATATCTATATATATGAAAAATTATATATATATGTATCGATGTGGAAATACATGAGATCTAGTGGCGCCCTCAGAAGCTGGGTAACTCATTTTCGGCAGAAATTTCCTATGTAAGAGTACGCTTCTATAAGCGTCTATATTCGATCGTACTGTTGAAATAGGTACTAAATCTAGTGTATCTAATTTATGTACCTAGGTATTTAAAATAAAAGTTACAATATAATTTCAATTGGTACATAGCTTGAATTTTAGGGACTAATGTTAGTACTATTATATTATTAAGCGAGAGCAAAAATTTTCGATGCTTAATATCTTTTTTTCCAGTACTAAGACTGACATTTCACCTACTTAATTCAAGGGCAGTATTTTCCAGGAAATGTAATTGTTATTCTCTTTTGATGCGGCTTTTTCTGTTACTAAAATTAAAAATTGATGAATATAGAATTATTATCATAATATATAACACTTTTAATTTACTAATAATTAATTTTCTACTTCGTGATATTTAAGGGATAGAACGATACATGTTCATCTGCTATACTTCGTTTTAAAATAGTTAGCTTTTGAAATTAAAATTAATTATTAGTAATTCAAAATTGTTATATATTATATGATTTACATTATATTTATCAACTGTTAAAAATTGTTTTACAATTCAAGAGGAAGTCAAGTATATCTGTCCTTTTCTAATCAAAGAATTGAATTTTCATAAAAACTAATAATTTTAGCAGAAAATGAAGAGAAAGCCGCATTTTGCATAAAAAAAACAATATCTTCATTGATGAGAAAGAATTCATTCTATCGCGTCGTTTCGAAGAAAACCTTGAAAAACTTAAAACACAGAGGTTAGGGTTAAAAATTTGGTTTTTTTAAGGTTTTGTTGAAATCAAAGCTATAAAATTAATTTTTTCTCTTCAAAGAAAATTTTGCTTCTCCTGATACGAAATGCGGCTTTCTCTTTATTTTTTGCTAAAATTATTAGTTTCTGCTAAAAATTAATTATTTGATTAGAAAAGGACAGAAATACGTGACCTCCTCTTAATGGTTTTTACGTTATTGAGTATTAATTATATTGAAGTTTTATACTTGACAGCGCCGCAGTGCGCATTATATAGGTAATATGTTAGTATAAGACAATTAAGTTCCGTCGTATGGAAAAATTCTTTGGTTTTGAATCTTTTTTTCATTCTTACTTATTTTTCTCCAAATCGATCATGTAGAATGATTTTAAAAGTGATGCCTGAATTATGTAATGGGCCTACAAATCATTCTTAGATGAAATTTTGAAGTCACATTAAATTTGTATTTGTAATTCCTCAGAAGCACTATCCGATATCTAAATTTAATAGTATTTTATTGAAACATGGTTCATGACAAAAACTTCTTATCATGTCCAATGGATTATCGTAATTAATATTTGTATTATTATAATTATGTGAAAAAAAGAAACATTCTGATTTGCTGCATTTCAAAAATACCTGATAAATATAATCTCATTTGAGAAATATCATATCTTGAAAAACATGGACATAAATTATAATGTATTGCAACAGCAAAAGCAATTGCAAAAAGGCCGCAATCATAATCATTTGTTTGTGATTATACTGTTTCGAAAACTGGGCTCAATTTTGATTTGTTTGGAAATAATCTGTTTATAAATCATATGCTTATCTTGTAAATATTCAAGATTCAAACTGTCATATATATGAATTATTTTATTATTATAATACATACAAATCCAGTGACCTTTTTCAAAATTTCCGGGAAACAATGCTTCTTTATCAGTCGGTACTAAATTAATATATTGCGGTATTTGAATTGGTAAAGTGGTTTGCATATTCAATGAGGAGCACCGATTTCAAAGATTATTAAATCCTTATTTATGAATATCAGTTAATATGTAAGCTATTCCACTATAAAATTCTTGTCTTTTGACAATCAATTTATCTTTCTCAGTCAAACCCATTATTAGAAATTGAAAATCTTCTGAAAATTTTTATTTCTGTTGAATGAATTTTTTTTCAAATATTCACAATAAAATTGCTTTTATATTCACTAATTTAATTCAATGTATTTTTACTTTCAAAACCTGAAAAATATAAGAAATTATGGAAAATGCTTTGAATTAAGGAGATGTGAAACGGATACTACACCTGTATTCATAAATCTGCACTATCTTTTTATTTTATTGCATTTTAAGAAAAGAAATGCATTAGCTTCTAGTATATACCATGAAGATTATACAGCTAAATTTTTAAATAAGTTTATTCATTAATTTTTCAGAATTTCAGATTTTTTGTACAAAATCTGAAAATTTTAATATATAATATTGGGATCCAAAATTCTGAAAAACTAAAGAATGAATTTATTTTAAAATTTAACTAGATAATCTTCATGATAAATACTACAAGCTAAAGCATTTATTTTCCTCAAGTTTTGCATTAAAATTAAAAGATAGGCTAAATTCACGAGTACAGGTGTAGTGTTTGTTTTACATCCCCTTAATTGTAATAAGATAGAAAATTATAATGAAATCTGTCAATATGATATAACGCTTTGAAAATGGTTATTTTTGGCAATTATATATATACATAACAAAAAAACATCGGATGAGGTTTTTTAAAATTATTAATGGATCAAAGTCTTATATTTAATATATATTTAAGGTAAGAAGAATTTTTATTAACCTTCAGGCGGCTGGCATAACCCCTTTCAGGGTCATCTGATGTTGGCCACTTATCAAGTCATACTTTGTAAAAAATTTCCTTACTAAACTTTCAAAAATATCTAGTGATAAGTGGCCAACATCAGATGACCCCGAAAGGGGCCACCCCGGCCGCCTGAAGGTTAATTAATATCATTAGAACAACAAATTATGACTACATTTGATTTTTTTTCAGGCTTGAAATCCACCCTGACACCTTCAACAGTTTTCAAATGTAAATACCGTGAATATCAGTGAATAATTAAAAATAATTGACAAAAATGCAATTTTCATAAGTAACTAAAAATAATGATATTTCTATCCTATTTACAACAAACCTTTCTGAATAATTAAATACATATTTATAGAATATTATAATTTTTAAAGGCAATTTGAAAATAGTACTTTTGCTTCAAGACTGTAGACTGTAGACAAGTAATATAGTCACGCACAGGCTCGTGTTTGCCTTGCGTGCGTGCGTTAGCTTCTGCTAACAATCTTTGTTGAAAGCGTCTGCTGTGGCCATACCAGCGTAATGCTGCTTCTTTGAACTGAGCCCATGTTTGCCACAAGTGTCTATTATTCCTATACCAAGTGGCAGCAACTCTTGTTAGCAGTTCGGAGAGCAAGGGAAGTCGCTCTCACTGAGTTTAGCCAGTACTCGATACTCTTCTACTCTTGTTAGGAAGAGGTCTATATTTTGGCTTTGTTTGCCTGAAAATGTAACGTTCCAGCGGCGCACTATATGACCTACGTCTGTGGTTTTATTTGCGTTTGCTGTTCGATCACTGTGCCTGGTCTGATTAGCGTTATCCGTTGCACTGTTTGTAGTGTGAGGGGTCCCTTCTCCCTCGACTGTACGTGCGCCTGCAGTACCAGTTGACAAATAATTACGGCTTTCATAGCTTTGCGCATTTGTACTTGCATTATGATTTGCTTAGTTATCTAATAGGCTGCTACTATTATCGTAATGTACGCTAAATGTATCACGAAAGTTAACGTCCTGTTCGGTACTTTTATTTCCTTGGAGTTTTTCCCATTATTCCTCTATGGTGCTAGTTAGTCAAACGTATATTGACTAGTGACAAGACTTCATACTATATACTCGTCGCTGAGCGTCTCTCTTTCTCTCTTACCTGATCGAGAGACGCGATGCCAGCAGCACAGCTTTTCTTATTCTACACAAAAATATATATATATTATATGATATTAAAAATAAGCACCGTGGAGGCGTCAGGGTAAGCAAATTGATACATGTCTTTAAACTTAATGTAAATTTATTAAATATGTAAATATTATCTCGCATCTCGTATCAGGAAAAGCAAAATTTTCTTTGAAAAGAAAAAATTAATTTTATCGCTTCGATTTCAAGAAAACCTTGAAAAACCAAACTTTTAACCCTAACCTCTGTGTTTTAAGTTTTTCAAGGTTTTCTTGAAATCAAAGCTATAAAATTAATTTTTTCTTTTCAAAGAAAATTTTTCTTTTCCTGATACGAGATGCGGCTTTCTCTTTATTTTTTGCTAAAGTTATTAGTTTCTGCTAAAAATTAATTATTTGATTAGAAAAGAACAGAAATACGTGACCTCCTCTAAATGGTTTTTACGTTATTGAGTATTAATTATATTGAAGTTTTATACTTGATAGCGCCGCAGTGCGCATTATATAGGTAATATGTTAGTATAAGATAATTAAGTTCCGTAGTATGGAAAAATTCGGTACTATACCAAATAATTTTTGGGGTAAGACGCGTTGAAAGATGTACTAATATAGGTTGTCTCAATTTATGTACCAAGTATCAATTAAAAGACGACTGGTAATGTTTTTTTGACTACTGACTTAAGTTAGTACATTTATTTTAGGTATTTTCCTTTCTCTGTGTACGCATGTGCAAATTCAAGATTAAGGTTGGAATTTGATAATCTTTAATATTCACAAGATTGAGATTCGTCTATAAGGTTCAAATTCATAAACGTGATTTCAGTATTCAGTATAACTTGGAACTCAAATATCTTTACTTGGGTATCAGCAACTAGTTTTCTTGGGTGGGGTGTAGAGTTGAAACAGGTGGAAAATGGGTGTAAAATGAGTAGAAAATGGGTTTTATCAAATTGAAGGGTGGAAAATAAGAGTTCTATCAGTAACATATGGTGGGCTGACGACTAAATTCTTTTTAAAACTATTTTATATAGACAGATATACAGGGTGGGCCAAAAGTACCGAAACGGCGAAATAACTCTTCGGGATTGTATTTTAGGTGAAAAAGCTTAAAACAAAAGATAGAGGATATTTTCTTGGCTATTCGACGGTGATAATGACCATGACCTTGATCATAACCTTGATTGTCATTTCAAGGTCAAGTTAATTTCATTAAATGGGAACCCATAATTTTCATTTCTGAGGTGAATTTTTCTAGAAGCTAATCAAGTGTAGACTCTAATATTATATCTCTCCATACTATTATAAATATATCTTCGCTGTCGCCGCTGTCGACACTGTGGCCGTCTGAAATACGCCGCTCATTTTTGGCTCCTAAATTTAGCTGAAATTCAGCTAAAATTCAGCTAAAATTCAGCTGAAATTCAGCTAAAATTCAGCTGAAATTCAGCTAAAATTCAGCTGGAATTCAGCTAAAATTCAGCTAAAATCAGCTACAAGTTAGCTAAAATTTTGATGAATTTAGCTATAATTTAGCTGAAAGCAAGCTAAAAGTCAGCAAAAAGTTACGTATAAGTTAGTCAGAAGTTAGCTGAAAATTAGCTGAAAATCAGCTAAAAGTTGGCTCAAATTTAGATATATTAAACTGTAATTTAGCTAAAAGCTAGCTATATCTCTCTATATTATAAACAGATTCCGCCGTCGCCGTTGCCGCTGTGTGTAAGAATTCGATTTGTCCTTGGTTAGCTAGAATTTAGCTAGAATCTAACTAAAATTTCGCTAAAAGTTAGTTAAAAATTAGCTAAAAGGTAGCTAAAAGTTAGCCCAAAGTTAGCTTAAAGTTAGCTGAAGTCAGATAAAATTAAATTAAAGTTAGCTACATTCAATCAAAAGTTAGCTACATTCAATCAAAAGTTAGCTACATTCAATCAAAAGTTAGTTACATTAAATCAAAAGTTAGCTAAATTTAATGTTAAAATTAGCTAAATTTATACAAAATTTAGTTAGGAATTAGCTGAAATTTAGCTAACAGTTATCTAAAATTTATAGTAATTTTAGGCAATTTCAGGTAAATATTGATTTGTTTTTAACTGAATTTTAGCTGTATTTTAGATCTATTCATATTATACGTCTCTATATTATTGAAAGTATATCACCGCTGTTATCGCTGTTATCGTTAGAAATGTGCCCCTCATTTTTAGAACTATATTACAGCGTTAAATTTAGCTGGATTTAAGCATGTAATTAGCTAGGAAATAACTAAATTAAGCTGTATTTGAGCTTTAAAATAACTGAAAATTAGCTGATTTCAAGCTTGTAGTCAACTTGGTAATAGCTAATTTTAAGTTTTGTATATAACGATATATGATAACATATAAGTTTAAGATTTATAATAGATGAAAAATAAGTTACAATATATTTTTACAATTAGCTAACTATCCTGTAATCATCGTGAAATTTAATCATATAAATAATTATCAATTTTACGATTTTATTTAAAGTATGGGGTTCAAAATATCATTTTGAAAAAGCTAAATTGAAGTTTAATAATCAAATGATAAGATTTAAATTTTGTTAAGTCAAAATCAATATCTAACACTTAAATATAGTCTTTATAAATTAAATTAAATTTTTATTTAATTTTGTAAAAAAACACCGACATTACAGTTTTCCAAATTTTTTATTCCTAATCCATAAATGTTTCAAATATCTATTACTGTCTTCCACTTTAGTTCATTATAAAACTGTCGAATATAAAACTATCATTATATTCAGTTCATTATAAAAGTATCAAATAAATTCTCTATAATTGAATTATTAAATCAAGTGTACTTATTCACTGTCTGCCTGTATCTACTTAGCTGAATCATAGTAAGATTATTACAATTATATTTCTACATATTTCTTTCAAAATTGCAAATTCTTGGATATTTTTTTTAAATTATAAAAGCAAGATGGGGGTTGGCGCGCTTGCGCGCAGGGGGCATGCCCCCTAGTCATTATTAAAATCTATACTTTAAAAAAAAGAGAAAATTAAGAAGGTTAGCTGAAGATGAAGAGAGTAAAAGAATGGAGGAAGGAAGAATAGAGAGTGAAAAAAGATAATAAAATAAAATATATTGAAACATAGATAAAGAGAGAAATACATATACTAAAGCCTACATAAGACCCAAGGAAAGTGCTTGTATATGATAACACCTCATTATATAGGAGTCAATAAAAATTGCTATTCTTATTACGATAAAATGCGCAGATTCGTAGGAGCCAAGAACTGTAGAAAAAGGTAGTTTCATTTTAATATATAATAACTACTAATTATATAGAAAACAATATAAAAAGAAAATCTTATGTCAAGAATAATTACACATACCGTTAGAGCTTATATACTATGGAGGAATCATGCCGTGTTAAAAAGTGGTGGCAACTTTAGGTAAAGAGAAAGAAGATATTTACTTAAATCCTATCTCTCTCGCGTAAAGCTTCCGTAAGCGCTGCACCAGAGAGACAGTATTTAAGTATTTATTTTCTTTCTTCCTCACATCATCGTTAAAATATCCATCAATTTACCATATAACAAACATAGAAAACTTAAGCTTTATTTCCAAGAATATTTCACATTAAATAGTATATTTTTCACCCAGGGAAAAAAGTGAAGAATGTCCTAAATCGTATGTAAATTGTAAGGCATAATTCACAAAAGCCGAAAATTGAGTTCGACTTTATAGGTAACCGTGAGTATCTCGTATTATTTCGAACTTGAGTATCGTTTGGATATTGAATTCAGTTGACATCAGATAACAAAATTTTAAAACGTGTAACGAATTACATGTAACGTGTAATATCACTGAAGAACGGCTCTTATGTTTAGATTCTTGACCTTAATCTATGACTATTATTTTGAACAATAAAATTGAAAAAACACCTTTTTACGTGAAACATACTTAAAAACCAATCTCGTGTTTATTTATAATTATAATATCCTCACATATGTATTTTATACATACGAAATACTGAATTTAAATACACGATTATAAGATTAAAATAAAATATTTTGGTTATTTTAAAATTCGAATATTACAAAACAATAAATCGACTATTTGCAATTAACCAACAATTTTATTTGGATCAATTGTGAATTCTTAATAAAATATAAATATTACGAAGTGTATGTATAACAAGTAAGGTTATATTATATTTAATTTTATATTTGTTTTTTCATTTCCATATCATTGATATTATAATTTATGAATGAATCCTTAATATTAATGAAAAATTATTAAAACACGAAGGAAAATTATTAAGTATTAAAACACAACTGAAAATTTCAATCAAATAACATTTTCATCAAAATGAATTTTAACGCTGATTCTTAAAATAGAAATTTTCATTTAACTATCATCCATTGTAATTATTATTTGTGTAACATATATGTAAGAATAATATATTTCATGAATAATCATTTCATTTGATGAACCATTAAATGAATTTATATATTTATAATTGTATAACATAATTAAGTCAATTAAAGTTTTATTCAAGTATCATTCAGAAATAAAGTACTCGAGTTAATTTCATGAAAATACATTAGTAATCAAAAATTTATTTGTAAACAATTCATCATAAATAACATTCATGTAACCTTAATAACATATTCATATCTACATGTGTTCGTATTTATATAAATTGTCATTTACGTAAAAATTGTTAAGAATTGAATGTATTAATAATAATTTCAATAATATTTTTAATTTACATAATATTTTTAATAAGAGAAATATATTAATTTTCAGAATATATCTAATGATCTCATTTGAAAAATTATCATAAGATAATATAAAAATATTCTTTTAGTACCTTTTTAACATTATCACGGTATTCTACCGGGTTCGAATCTTGCGCGCTTGGGCTAAAATAAACGGCACGCGCTCAGTCATATACCTCGTCTAAGTTACGTAAAGAAGCACGTAACTTGACGAGCAGCGCGCGCGAGAAGAGCAAGAAAGCCACAAGGCGCGGCAGAATATTTCCGGCTGTTCATAAACGCACACGTTGGCTTATATATATTCCTGCCCTGTGCGGGAGACATTGTTTAGCGGGCTACAAGCACGCATCATCGCCATATCTTTCGGCTTTTATCTAAGTCTTAACTTAATAAACGCATTGGGGTAGTGCCGCATATAGTTTTGGATAAAAGGACAAAGAAAGATCGTTGCTAGAAGATCGTCATCATCTCCTGGTTGTACGTGCGGGTCTTGGCTGCCTCCGAGGAGTCACAGCGATCAGGAAATCGATCTTTTGCTTGACTGTTCCCTTCAAGCCTCGGCGATCGGGTTGCGACGTGCTGTCTGTATCGTTGGCCAACGGCGGTATATCTCCGGCGTATGTATTGCTATTATCATAAAAGCTTCTACGCGTATTTGTAAGTTTATCTTATTATATCTACTTGGTTAAGATTTCTTTCCTCGAGGAGATCTTAGCATAGAGAGTGCGCGCGTTCATTGTAATATCTAAGGATAATTTAGTTCGCGTCGCGTCCCCCCTTAGAATTACCATTATTAACTCTTGTTCTTATTTTTTTATCTAAATTCATTTTGTTGTATTTCTTTCTTTACATATTTAATAAATTTACATTAAGTTTAAAGACCTGTATCAATTTGCTTACCCTGACGCCTCCACGGTGTCTATGTTTAATATCATATAATATATATATATATTTTTGTGTAGAATAAGAAAAGCTGTGCTGCTGGCATCGCTTCTCTCGATCAGGTAAGAGAGAAAGAGAGACGCTCAGCGACGAGTATATAGTATGAAGTCTTGTCACTAGTCAATATACGTTTGACTAACTAGCACCATAGAGGAATAATGGGAAAAACTCCAAGGAAATAAAAGTACCGAACAGGACGTTAACTTTCGTGATACATTTAGCGTACATTACGATAATAGTAGCAGCCCATTAGATAACTAAGCAAATAATAATGCAAGTACAAATGCGCAAAGCTATGAAAGCCGTAATTATTTGTCAACTGGTACTGCAGGTGCACGTACAGTCGAGGGAGAAGGGACCCCTCACACTACAAACAGTGCGACGGATAACGCTAATCAGACCAGGCACAGTGATCGAACAGCAAACGCAAATGAAACCACAGACGTAGGTCATATAGTGCGCCGCTGGAACGTTACATTTTCAGGCAAACAAAGCCAAAATATAGACCTCTTCCTAACAAGAGTAGAAGAGTATCGAGTACTGGCTAAACTCAGTGAGAGCGACTTCCCTCGCTCTCCGAACTGCTAACAAGAGTTGCTGCCACTTGGTATAGGAATAATAGACACTTGTGGCAAACATGGGCTCAGTTCAAAGAAGCAGCATTACGCTGGTATTGCCACAGCAGACGCTTTCAACAAAGATTGCTAGCAGAAGCTAACGCACGCACGCAAGGCAAACACGAGCCTGTGCGTGACTATATTACTTGTCTACAGTCTACAGTCTTGAAGCAAAAGTACTATTTTCAAATTGCCTTTAAAAATTATAATATTCTATAAATATGTATTTAATTATTCAGAAAGGTTTGTTGTAAATAGGATAGAAATATCATTATTTTTAGTTACTTATGAAAATTGCATTTTTGACAATTATTTTTAATTATTCACTGATATTCACGGTATTTACATTTGAAAACTGTTAAAGGTGTCAGGGTAGATTTCAAGCCTGAGAAAAAATCAAATGTAGTCATAATTTGTTGTTCTAATGATATTAATTAACCTCCAGGCGGTCGGGGTGGCCCCTTTCGGGGTCATCTGATGTTGGCCACTTATCACTAGATATTTTTGAAAGTTTAGTATGGAAATTTTTTACAAAGTATGACTTGATAAGTGGCCAACATCAGATGACCCTGAAAGGGGTCATGCCGGCCGCCTGAAGGTTAATAAAAATTCTTCTTACCTTAAATATATATTAAATATAAGACTTTGATCCATTAATAATTTTAAGAAACCTCATCCGATGTTTTTTTGTTATGTATATATATAATTGCCGAAAATAACCATTTTCAAAGCGTTATATCATATTCACAGATTTCATTATAATTTTCTATCTTATTACAATTAAGGGGATGTAAAATAAACACTACACCTGTACTCGTGAATTCAGCCTATCTTTTAATTTTATTGCAAAACTTGAGGAAAATAAATGCATTAGCTTGTAGTATTCATCATGAAGATTATCTAGTTAAATTTTAAAATAAATTCATTCTTTAGTTTTTCAGAATTTTGGATCCCAATATTATGTATTAAAATTTTCAGATTTTGTACAAAAAATCTGAAATTCTGAAAAATTAATGAATAAACTTATTTAAAAATTTAGCTGTATAATCTTCATGGTACATACTAGAAGCTAATGCATTTTTTTCTTAAAATGCAATAAAATAAAAAGATAGTGCAGATTTATGAATACAGGTGTAGTATCCGTTTCACATCTCCTTAATTCAAAGCATTTTCCATAATTTCTTATATTTTTCAGGTTTTGAAAGTAAAAATACACTGAATTAAATTAGTGAATATAAAAGCAATTTTATTGTGAATATTTGAAAAAAAATTCATTTAACAGAAATAAAAATTTTTAGAAGATTTTCAATTTCTAATAATGGGTTCGACTGAGAAAGATAAATTGATTGTTAAAAGACAAGAATTATATAGTGGAATAGCTTACATATTAACTGATATTCATAAATAAGGATTTAATAATCTTTGAAATCGGTGCTCCTCATTGAATATGCAAACCACTTTACCAATTTAAATACCGCAATATATTAATTTAGTACCGACTGATAAAGAAGCATTGTTTCCCGGAAATTTTGAAAAAGGTCACTGGATTTGTATGTATTATAATAATAAAATAATTCATATATATGACAGTTTGAATCTTGAATATTTACAAGATGAGCATAAGATTTATAAACAGATTATTTCCAAACAAATCAAAATTGAGCACAGTTTTCGAAACGGTACAATCACAAACAAATGATTATGATTGCGGCCTTTTTACAATTGCTTTTGCTGTTGCAATACTTTATAATTTATGTCCATGTTTTTCAAGATATGATATTTCTCAAATGAGATTATGTTTATTAGGTATTTTTGAAATGCAACAAATCAGAATGTTTCCTTTTTTACATAATTATAATAATACAAATATTAATTACGATAATCCATTGGACATGATAAGAATGTATATGAGTGTGTGATAAAAGAATGAATCCGTGTTGTTTCTTTTCCTATAATAAGCCCAGAGACAAAGATGTTCCTTTCAAAAATATAGTAACAAGAAGTGCTAATAAGAACTTTAATAACCAAAAAACTAAAACTCTTACAAAAAAGTGCATGAAAGATAAAGAAGTACAAGTTGAACACTTTACTTTGACCTTATTGTGTTAAAAAAGTTTTTGTGATTCGGAATTTATGCTAAATTAAATATTACTACATATTTTCTTAATTTTTTTAGCATGTAATACATAATGAATTTTTATACTATTTAATTAGCATATTTTAATCACCTCGTACACAGCATGGAATATTTATTGAAGATCCCTGGAATAATAGCATGGATGATCTAAAATATTTCAGGAATCTTCCATGTAATATTCCTGTAATATTCGTTAGTTCTTCTTATATTAGAATATTCTATGGAATATTGTTGGAAAACTCCAAGAATATTTCATTCGAAGATTTGGGTCATCTCAAATCTTTCATTGAAACATTTCAGAAATCTTGCAGGAATATTCCATAAAATATTTCTTTGGAACATTCATGGAAGATTTCCTGAATATTGAAACGGAAGATTTGAGACATTTCATAAACCTTTCATGGAATATGCATGAAATATTTGAGGAAACTTTCATGAAATATTCCATAAAATATTTCTGGAAGATTTTAGAAATCCATCGTATAATACAATCCATGGAATATTCGTGGAAGATTCGTAGAATATTGACACGAAAGATTAGGATTACTTCAGAAAACTTCCGCGGAAAATTCCTCTAATATTCGTATGTCCTTGATTCTTCTTACATTGGAATATTTCATGAAATATTCTTGAAAGATATCAAGAATACTTCAATGGAAGGTTTGGGTAATCTCGCATCTTTCATGAAATGTTCCTGGAAGATTTTTGGAAGGTTTCGATAAAAGATTTAGGGTTTTAGATCTACCACAAAATATTTCTGGAATATTTTATGAAAGATTTAGAAATGCTGAGAGGGGATAGTATATATATATATATACATATATATTATATAATAACACATTATACTCATATATCAGTACATATACGCATACATAAACATTGACATTAAGTAATAAAATCGCATTTACATAATCGCTCCGACTATACGCAACAAAGCGGCGACCCTTTCGCTTATATAGTGAGTAAGATATTACCCAACCACTCGAGGGTATAACTCCCATTTAACGAACATCCCCCTATTGACGTCACTGAAAATCTCCCGTAACATTCCGCGCAAGCTTCCAACGGAAACTTCATGGAATCCTTCTACAATATTTCATACAATATTTCACTGTAAGATCACTTAAATCTTTCTATAAAATATTTCGTGAAATAGTACTAGAAGATTTATTTAATATTCTGCTGTACGATTTTGAGGTTTTTCGGAATCTTCCAGCGAAATATTTATGGAATCTTCCTAAAATCTTTCATGAAATATTACACTGGAAGATTACTTAAATCTTTCTGTAAAATATTCCATGAAATATTTTTGGATAATTTAAGTAATAGTCCGCTATCCAATTTTAAAGTTTTTCGGGTTTTTTCAGCGAAATGTTTATAAAATCTTTCTGAAATCTTTTATCGAATATTGCACCAAAAGATTACTTAAATCTTTCTGTAAAATATTTCAGGAAGATTTATGTAATGTTTCGCTTTACAATTTTAAGGTTTTTTAGAATCTTCCAGTGAAATATTTGTAAAATCTTCCTAAAATCTTTCATAAAATATTCCACCGTAAGATTACTTAAATCCTTCTGTGAAATATTTTATGGAATATTTCTAGAAGATTTGTGTACTATTCCGCTTTACAATTTAGAAGTTTTTCGGAATCTTTTAGCAAAATCTTTATGAAACCTTCTTGGAATTTCCCATGAAATATTCCACTGGAATATTCGATAAACATTAAATGTAATATTTCATGAAATATTTCAAAAATCTTCCGTAAATATTTCATAGAATCATTTAAAAAAGTTTTCGAACATTTCTTTGAAATATTCCATAAATGTTCCCGGAAGCTTTCAATGGTAGATTTCAGTGGAATATTTCGAAATATTCTGTAGAGACTCCCTAGAATTTGCATGAAAGGTTTCATTCAGATATTCCAGTGGAAGATTTCGCAATATTTTAGTGAAATTCTCCATGCTGTGCTAGCTATAACTTTTGAATTAGGCAAGACTTTCTGATGCAATGAAGCTCAAATCAAAGTATTAAACTTATACTCCCTTTTATATATTTTGCTGTAAGAGTCTTAGTTCTTTGGTTAATTAAGGTTTTATAAGCGCTTCTTCTTACTATGTTTTCGAAAAATGGCTTTATCTTAGCTTCTGGGTTTATTAGACGAAAAGAAAGAACCCGGGTTTATTTTTCTTATCAAAGAAGCATAACCTGCAGTATCAGCCAAATTTGTTTATTAGAGATGAGGACCTCTCCTTGTTAGTTAAGCAAGTTTTAAATTGCGACTAAATTGCTTAAAATCTGACATGATATGAGCTTCAACAAATTAAAGAATATATTAGAAGATGTCATCGATGTAAATATCTACATTCTTTGAATACTATGTATTCATACGTAACTAGCTATAGGATAATTTTTGACAATATTTTAAATATTTGAGCCCAATAGCTCCATAACATAAGGCCAATATTCTTCAATTTTGTTATATTTTTACCATTATACCTACGTTCCGAACACTTTTCACCATTTTTTTTATAAATAAAATAAAATTATTTGGTTTTGAATTATTTTATTTATATTTTTTTCCAAATCAGCCATGTAAACCAATTTTAAAAATGATGCCTGAATATTCGCAAATCATTCTCAAAAAGAATTTTGAAGTGACATTAAATTTATATTTAAATTCACTCCGAAGCACCGTGATTGCCGAGATTGAACTTCTTGAAAAAAACTGACAGATGCATTTATTAGCATAACAAAAAAATATCATGGAAATGTGTCGTGATTAAAAGAATTTAAATCTTGGAATGATCCAGATGGAAATTGACAGTGACATATCAGATACAATTTTTTTTAACAGAATGATGAATTAATGGATTTCGATGATATCCACATAGATTATAACGATATTAGAATTAGGACTGATGAGATTGTATTAAATAAAGAAAAAAAAATTAAAAGAAATAGACGACAAAGGAGCTTTATGTATAACAGGATTTAATATGAAAATGGTAACAGTACTATCGAATGAATATAAAGAAAATTCATGAAAAGACATGGTTATGATAATGCAGAAAAAAATTAATAATAAATTAGAACTAAGGCGTATTCATAGTGTTTACTTAAAAAAAATTATATGAAAATAAAAGAATATAGACCATACAAATATGAAAAATATTAAATAATAATAAGAAAATAAAAATGAAATTGAAAAATAATACTGATGAATTGGAACAGATACGTGCAAATGAGGCTTTAAGAACAAAAGAAGCTTATCTTTATATGAAAAAAAAACAACCAAATAGATATAAAAAAGTAAGAAAATACAAGGATAACGAAATTAAAATTCGAGAAAGAAAAGAGTACTGATGAATTGGAACAAATGTGTACAAATGAGGCTTTACGAAAGAAAGAAGCTTATATTAAAATTTCAAAAGTACAATTGAATAAATATGAAAGAAAATTAGAGAATACTAACAAGAAGAGTTCTCCACCTTCGGGAAACGGATTCGGCTGAAACTGCAGGACATGATTTTGTAATGAAAAAAAAAATGAACCGTGTTTTTTCTTTTCGTCAAATAGGTCTCTTAGACAAAAATATAGACAATTTTTTGAAAATGTAGTAAATAGGAACCTTTATAAGAACTTGAATATCCAAACAACTAAGACTTTTACAAAAAAATACATAATGAAAGAAATAAAGTGCGAATTGAATGCTTCACTTCAGGCTTTGTTGTATTAAAAAAGCTTCAGTGGTTTAGTCGCTATGCTTTATTGAAAATTACTACATATTTGTTAATTTTTTAAGCATATAAAAAATAATGAATTTTTTGTACTATTTCATCAGCATATTTTAATAACCTGTAACTTTTGAATAACAGAAGCTTTTTTAATGCAACAAAGTTTAAATCAAAGCATTTGATTTGCACTTTATTTCATCTTGTATGTATTTTTTTGTAAAAGTCTTAGTTGTTTGGATATTCTTATAAAGGCTCTTTTTTACTATATTTTCGAAGAAATGTCTATATTTTTGTTTAAGAGGTCTATTCGAAAAAAATAAAAAACACGGGTTTATTGTTTTATCAAAAAATCATATCCTGCCGTTTCAGCCCAATTTGTTTCCCGGGGGTCGCCTCTCTTTGTAAGATAGCGAAAATGAAATTCAAGGAAAGAATGAGTAATGATAAATTGGAACAAAAACATACGATTAAGGCTTTACATAAGGAAGAAGCTTATATAAAAATTAAAGAAAAACAATTAAATAAATATGAAGAAAAATTAAATAATACTAGGATAACAAAAATGAAATTAAAAAAAGGGTACTGATAAATTAAAATAGCAAGAGAGGGTGAGAGAGGAAGAGAGACAGCAAGAGAGCGTGAGAAAGACATAGACATTCTTTATTTGGCTTTGAGGTATATACCCAGTCTGGCATTATTAGGTAAAATACAACGACATATAAAATTATTTGTTAAATTAATTATAAATTTTGGGCCCAAAAATAAGAAACCCAAAAAATATGAGGCCCGAAGAAAATAGGATTCAGAAAAATGTAGGGCCCGAAAAATATAGAGCCCAAAAAAATCAAATACCTAAAAAAATTTCAAATCCAAAACAATATAGGATCCAAAAAATAAGACCCAGACAAATATAGAGCTTAAGAAAATATAAAAATCAAAAAAACGTTGGGCCTACATAAATAAGAGGCCAAAACAAATATAAGGCCCAGAGAGAAAAGGACTCAGAAGTATGTAAGGCCCGAAAAATATAAGGCCCAGAAAAATATAGAGCTCAAAAAAATATAGAGTCCAAGAAAAATAAATATTAAAAAAATATTAGGCCCAAAAAATTAGAGATAAAAAAATATGAGGCCCAAAGAAAATAGGACTCGAAAAAATGTAGGGCCCGAAAAATATAAGGCACATGAAAATATAAGAATCGAAAAAAATTTTTAATAAGGCCCAAAAAAATATGGCCCAAAAAAAGCTTTCGACTAATAAGTACTAATTATATAGGATCCAATAAAAAATTTCTACTTAGATTATGAAAAGATTAGACACATTTAAAAAATGAGGAGAACCTGAGAACCGGAGAACTGGAGAACCGAGGAACCGGAGAACTAAAGAAACGGAAAAAAAGTGGTTTCACTTTAATATAATATAAAATACGATTTTTATGAGTTGTGGAAAAATAACAAACACAAATTCAAAGATATCTTGTTCTTGAATACTTGAAATCGCTTGATTATTGGTGTGCCTGATGAGACTCATAAACCGTCTTATCGTGAGAGTAGTATCAAACAACGCTGATCGTCTGAAACTAATATACACTCAGCAAAAAAACGTGCCACTTTTTTTGGTCTAAAGAATACCGATTTTCAAATGGTCATATCCCCGCCAAAAATAGGCTCATCAAAGTGATTCAAAATGAAAAATCGAGGGTTGGCTTCCTCTTTTGAATCCCGTTGGAAATATTTAGTTGTGTTCTTTTGCACATGCGCTAAGTGAAAAGAAATAGGAAGTTATTTTTCAATCTAAAAAACCGCCATCTTTGAGCGATACTACCAATTTTGGATAGATCAAACGAATAATTCTGATTACGGGATCTGAAAATTGTGTCTTTTTAATTAATTTCTTTTACTGGACCATGTTGTTCCGAGCGTCAGGTGCAGAACTACGAGCAAATGGAAATGGCGCGTTTTTTGGTCTTTTTGTGAGATTTCTAGGCTTATGATTTAGAAAAACGAATAAAAGGTTAAATGAAAAATTAACTCTCAGAAAATTGAAATGAATTCATGCTTACATTTTCACAACCGCTTAATCTGAATCCAAGATCTGATTGACCTCATCATGTCTGACTCTTTGACTTCGAAAGGCAAATGTAGGAATGACCTTTAAAAATAGGTAAAAATTGATTATTATGTTTTTTGAGTTGCTATGAAGTTTTTGGATATTTTCAAAAAGGATTTTTTAGATTTTATTCTTGGATGTGAATTACATATAGGTTGTTACAAACATTGTATTTACAGTTTTCGAAAAGTAGCAATATGTCCCACAGCCATGTTAACATGGCTTTGATTCGCTTTTTGCGATCCATTATCGAGTTTGCGTTTGACATTGACGTTACTTGATGTACACCACGGGGTGGTTGTTCGATCGGACTTTGCATATCATGTTGGCCTTGAAAAAGACCGTTTATGTATGTGTTCGATTCATTCTAATTTTCTAAGTGTTGATTTTTTATTTGACTTAATATTGTTTTTTTTTTAATTATAAGCCTAGAAATCTCGCCAAAAAACCAAAAAACGCGCAATTTTCATTTGTTCGTGATTCTGCACCTGATGCTCGAAACAACATGGTCCATAAAAAGGAATTGCTTAAGGAAACCTAAATTTTCAGATCCCATAATCAGAATTATTGGTTTGATTCATCCAAAGTTGGTAGCATCGCTCAAAGATGGCGTTTTTTAGATTGAAAAATAACTTCCTACTTCTTTTGACTTAGCGCATGCGCAAAAGAACACAACTAAATATTTCCAACGGGATTTAAAAGAGGAAGCCAACCCTCGATTTTTTATTTTGAATCACTTTGATGAGCCTATTTTTGGCGGGGATATGACCATTTGAAAATCGGTATTCTTTAAACCAAAAAAAGTGGCACGTTTTTTTGCTGAGTATACATCGTAATAGTTGATGCCAGCTACGCTCGTGGGTACATTCTTTTAGCATCGGGGTCAAATCACATCACACTGAGTATAAATATCAATTTCATTTTTTGGTTATCGTTAAACACTACGCGTGGCTCTTGCTACCTACCATAGGTTTTTCAGTATGTAATCGGTTTTCTGCATCATTCAATGTGAAAAGTCATAGCAAGCCACAACGCAGCTTAGTCGCAGCACTCTGCTCGGATTAATGTAATCTTCCATACAGAAAGTTTGAATGATTGGCTACCATATTATTTCGCACTCTCATATTGCAATTTTCCGTCATTACTAGCTGCGAATGATAACGATTAACTTCGCAGCGCGTGATCTTAGTTTTTTTTAGCGTACCATAAGTTTTACTCTAAATACCTTATGGAAGGGTCCAAAGAGCAGAAGAAAGTCTTTTCTGCTTTTTTTCAAAAGTTTTTGCTGTATTTAATTTTGAAATTAACAGATTTCTTTTCAATAACAGGTTAATGCTCTCTACGCATGAACTTTCTACATGGCACATGAACTGATTTTATTTTGTGAAGAAGTCAAAAGTACCTGGTTAGGATTTAAACCCAACACATCCATATTGTAAAGCCAGAGCCTTATCCGTTACGCCACCGCACTCTCACAAAATGAATGAATAAAAGAATAATTGAATTTATTAATCGATTAATTTCTTATACAATATTTAAAGTTATATTGATTGCAAAAAATTACATGAAATAAAATATGTATGCAAGAGTTACCTTTTTTTGTGACTTTAAGAGAAAGCTATGAAGGAAAATCTCTCTTTGCGAGCATGCAAAATGGCCATCACTTTTATGTTAAGTTCAACAGGTGCTTTTTTTTACTCGCGCAAACTTGTGTTATGTTTTTAAGTTGTGCAAGCTGCTTGTCTAAGCTGTTCACCATTAAGACGTCATGTCCGATGGATTAGGATTTTCATGCCAAACAACTCACGAGTCGCAGATGAAGAATGAGCATGAGGAAAAGGATATGAGGTCATTAGGTTATATTGTCTTTTATATTGCACAATCCATAGTGCTCGATTTTACTGCGTTTAAGACACGTGCAAATACAACTCGAACCCAAGCCAAGCCTTTGCGGTCATGCACGCATCTGCAAGGCGTGAGAAACGGGCAGATTGACTCTTTTATTACGTGATAAGTTATAGTTTGAAAGGCAAAACACAAAAACACTTTCACTAAACTATTTATTCGTGATAAAAGAACAAACTTCATGTTAAGGCGTTTGCCTACAAACACGTTTGGGTACAAAGACCACACTTACGGTAATCTTATTCGCTGTATTTTGCTCTTGCATGAAAATAAAAAATCTCACATGACTCTGTATTTAAGATTGAATTCAATTTTATTTTACAAACGACGATACAAGAGTGTTGTTGCAACAGTTAGCTTTCTATATCAATGGGAAAATCCCCCATCTCTCGCGCTCCCACTCCTTACTCGCATTGTAATAAAAAGAAGAATTTTCACATAAGATCTATCAAATATTGATATATCTTACGTTGATCGCTTTGCATGTATTGATGTACGCGCGCAAAGATGCTTGATTTTGGGGCATACACCTGCGCGTATGTGAAAACACGTTTGGTGCCTTTCGCCTACTTCACTCACTACAAGCTTTTCTCTTCTCTAGTTGCATGCTTTAAAATGGTACGTCGCCACTACCCTCCAAATGAAGTGATTTTGATTCAATCAAAATGCACTCCATTTTCTTAATAAATCGATTTTTAAATAATAAGTTTAAAGAAAGCTTAAAAATGGATTTAGAAATATAATATTCAAAAGTCTTCAAGAATCATGTGATATTTTTGGCACCTAATTTTCTATAAAATATTTCTGTAAAAGTTTTAAAAATTTTATTTTCTATATGTATATTATATTAACAAAAATAGAATCATTATTTTAAAATAAAAATAAATTTTATTTTACAACTGAAGCTTTATTTTCAAATAATTTCACCATTTCAGTATCCTAAAACATTAACAAACATTAAGTATCCTAAACATTCAACTTTTCATTGCTGACATCAATTTGTGGCAAATATCCTTCTTTTAAATTCGAGTGGTTAAGTCTTATCGCTAAAATCTGTCTAGTTCTTCCTTTAAGATGATATTTTTGTGGACCTGTCTTGTTCTTATCCGAATCCATCGGAAAAGAGTTGTCGTCTATGCTACTCTTTTCCTTCGTAGTGATTAAAAAGTCTATACATGAGCTTCCTTGTGTCGCTTGATCCGTATCTGCGTGATCACTCATTTCCTTTCCTATAAAAGGTATGGGATGTATTACATCTCCTGAAATCATAAGGGCGTGGTTATAATAATATATCACAGCTTCCTCTTGCTTCAGGTATCTTCGCCCAATTAGTCCATCCTGTTCTATTGGGAAATTACAATTTGAGATGTAAAATTTAACGGATCGCTCTCTTAACGTGAGCTAAGTGGTTCCATAAGTCTTAATGCATTTGTCTGTGATGCCACTGAGTTTGGTAGCTTCGTTAGGGTCATATAATACCTCTTTATCTACTGCACTATATTTTATTAAATTTACAGCAGCACCGTTGTCAATCATAAAGGTCAGCCAATAATTTTTCCTTTCCGGAACATGTAGTCTTATTGCGTTGGGTTCATCTGGTTCGGCATCGTTGCAGACAATTCCTTCATACGTAACAATTATTGCTGCGGATTTTTCATTATCATGATTGGATTTTGGATCTTGGAAATTGCCCCAATCAATGAATGGTTCTCCTAATTCTTCGTTTCTTGTCTCGGTGATGAGGCAGTCACGAGTCTGTTTTGGTTCGTCGTCTTGTAATTGAGACGAGCCACATGCGAGTTCAAATGATGGTATAGAGTATTAGGAGCATTCTGTTCAGCATGGTCTTAGCTCAAAGGTGTCTAATTTTCAGAGGTCGATGCTGTTGCCTGCTGAAAATTGGTATTGCGATTGCCTTGATTAAAAGATCGTCGATATTCACGATACTGGTTGTTAGTACTTCTGGTTTCATTCTGCTGTGGTTGATTGTATAGATTAAATAATCTTGGGCCCTATGCAAACGTTCGATTCTGCTTACTATGCTCCGTAAGGTCGATTAACTTGGTGATTCAACGGCTTTTCATTATATCTTGGGTAATCTCTCCTAGCATAATCCTGGTTGAAGCGAGGAGGCAGCCTATTTCCTTGCATGCTTCTGAAAGGTCCGTTAGTTTGAACATTGTAGTTGGTTCTTGTTGAACTGTTTGTGCTTATTTAAGTGAGGCTTCCTATTGTTCTTGACGGGGATTGCCGTATATAGTCCTCGTCAAATGATTGTGTCATGGGCCTTGAAAGAATCATTGCTAACAACAATGGGGTATGCAGAGTCATAGCAATCAACACAGATGAAGGGGATGCATTAATAACTATGTATCCCCGGGACTTGTTACCGTTTGAATACGTAAATCCTAATTTTTATTCTGAATCTTCCTCCGAAGGAGGAAAAACTCAAATAACCAATAAATATCAAAGGTTTCGAATACTACTAGACATAATAAATATGGACCATTTAAACCAAGAAGAAAGAAAACACGTCGAAGACCTATTAATGGATTACAATGATGTGTTTTTATTACCAGGAGACCTGTTGCCATTCACACATCTAACGGAAAATCGAATACCTACAACGGACGATATTCCCATAAATACCGAACAATATAGACATCCGCAAATCCATAAACAAGTAATCAAGGACGAAGTGGAAAAGAAGCTTAAAGATGGAATCATTGAACCTTTTTTCTCACCAGCCAACAACCCTGTAATAATAGTACCAAAGAAACCAGATAAATATGTGAATCCTTGTTGGCGCATGGTCATTGCCTTCTGGATCCTGAACAACAAGACAATTGGGGACGCTTACCCATTGCCAAATATTACGGACATCTTGGACCAGTTAGGAAGTTCCGTGTATTTTTCAGAGTTCAATCTCGCGCATGGGTATCAGCAGCTATATTTACATGAGGTAGATCGATGGAAGAGTGCTTTCACAACACCCAACGGACATTATCAGTACACCAGACTCCCGGAAGACCTCATGGAGGTACCTTCTACTTTTCAGCGATTAATCGACAAAATATTGTTAGGACTGCAGAACACTGAGATGCTAGTATACTTAGCTGACACAATAATTTATTCACGGAACCTACATGACCATGACCAAAAAACCAGAAAGTTTTTCAACCGACTTCGAGAAGCGCATCTCGTATTGCAGCCTCAAAAGTTTGAATTCTTGAAAAAAAAAGTAACTTTCCTAAGACACATCATCAGCGAACGAGGTGTGGAACCAGATCCAGGCAAGATAAAAGCAGTACAGAACTTCTCCACGCCTAAAACGCCAAAAAATGTTCGACAGTTTTTAGGATTGGCTGGCTACTATAGACGCTTCATAAAAGATTTTTCAAAACTGGCTAGACCCTTGTCTAATCTACTAAAGAAGGTACAACCTTTTGAATGGGGCACAGACCAAGAGAATAGATTTCAGACTTTGAAGAATTGTCTGGTACAATCACCAATACTGACTTTTCCTGACTTCAACAAGACCTTCACCATAACTACCGATGCAACAGATTATGCAATAGGGGCGGCGCTTAGTCAAGAAAAAGAAGGATTCGACCACCCGGTAGCATATCTATCACGATTGCTTATAGCCGCTGAGCGGAACTGTTGTGCTACTGATAAGGAGTGCTTAGCTATTTTGTACGCTATGCATCATTTCCGACCTTATTTAGTAGACAAGAAATTTATATCGCAAGCTGACCATGAACCACTGAACTGGATGCATAACCGTAAAGACCCTGGACAACGACTTGTGTGATGGATGTTGAAATTTACAGACTACACGTATAAGTTTCGTTATAAACCAGAGAAATCAAATACTAACTCTAATGCATTGTCACGAAACCCTATTAATGCCCTCACTGAAAAGGTAATTGATGACAACTTACCTAAATTACGAGTCTTGATGACGAGTAGAAGAGCAAAACCCACGTTCAAAGGACAAACCATAGATAAATCTCCAAGAGTAAGTGACTCAGATAATGCTTCAGGAACTAGTGCAATTGCTTCAGCTAATCAACCACCTGTAGCGCCTAAACGAAGAGGCAGGCCGCCAGGACCAGCTACTAAGAAACCCTCACCTAAATTGAACCACAGCGTTGTTGCACAAAGAACACAGTCTAAGCAGCCCGCAATTTCGCCTAGAGATAGTGGTGGTATCCAGCAAGGGAGAGTAAGTAAACCCAACACAGCAAAGCCAAAATTAGTATACAAAGATACTTAAGCAAGTCAAGCTAGAAGAGCAGCCCTAACCAATAAAGAAAGACGTTTTACAAAACCAGGTACACCCAGTGTTAATAGCAGTGATCAGTCAAGTATGAGCGAGGTAAGCTTTAGTCAACCAAGGAAGAAAATACTAACCAAAAGAGTGATACCAACTATTATCTTTGATTCTGATACTGAAAGTGACGCAGGAAACATCTCCCAGTGGAATACTCGAGCTCCTTTGATAGACCCTAGACGCGTGGATTAAGAAGTAATTACATCACTGATCCTGAATCAAACACTGCTGAAATACCAGCACCAGTTACGACTGAACCAGAAGATACCCATATAATTCACTTGAATGCAGTGTCTCTGAGTGATACTGGAGAAAGCACCGATGGAGAAGATTACTCTATTAAACAAACTCCAACACGAGAAGGAAATCAACCGACTTTAGAAAACCCGATGTTCTAAGGACGACGATGTTGCAGTACCCAAATCTTTAATATCATCTACGGGAATAGAAGATGACTCTACTGCCATCAATGACAGTCATAATGTAGTAACTGAGACCCTGGTCCCTAAGAAGCGAGGGCTAACAACTGCTGACAAACAAAGGATAAAAATGGATACCGACCGTAAATGCAATAAATTGGAACAAAGTTTAAGAAAGCATTGGTATAAAACTGGTGACTGAGTATTCTTGGAAAAACTTGCTGATCCTCCAACCAAACCCATGCCGAAATATTTTTCAAATGGAAATAAACCCATGCCTTCTTAGAGAAATAAAATAGATGCAAAGGCAAAGAGACTAGGTATCCCCGAAATAACTAATACAATGCCTAATAGACTACCTATACCAGAGTAGCCAATGGATGCGCAACTTCTTGAAGGAACCAGTAACTTAATAAACACAGCTCAACGTACCGTCGACAAAATCATCACCGATAACAAACTAGATGATAAAGAAAACCGCAAAAACGCTAATGTGGAAGACAATGTGGGCAGTTCTTTTATATATCTACCGGTTAAAAGGGCTGTCTCAGTCACACCTAGCATTAAGGTTGATTAACCACAGAAGATTAGTACACTGTGGGTTCAAAAAAGACAGGTTTAGTTTCCCATACTTGATGTAATACCAGAAATAAATCATGTAGAAGAGACTATAAAGTACACTAAAGAGGCAAATGATGCGTTTACTATATTACCGCTAATACCCGTTTGTGTATCAGCCGATAATGCCTTGTCACCTGACATGAGCACAAGTAAGTCAACTAGTTCTACAAAAGAGCAAGAGTAAGGAATGAATAATGTAGTTTAAACAAGAGATTGTTTAACGTATAAGAGAGACAACTATTTACACTTTATGTTTGGAGATTGTAACCGACATGACTTGGTGACGAGACTATTAGATGACATTAGTGCCATAGATATCCGAGACATATAACGACATAAACCTAAGAGAGGTCAGATAACGGTTACACCGTACAGAGGGAGAAATGCATTCTCTCTGATTTTAAAGGATAAGGAACAAGATCTATTGGACATCGATGTATTAAATAACACTCTTGATACGATAGTCAGACTTTTAAATAGAATGAATATCCTGAAGTTACGTGTACCCAGACGAAACAAGGTGACCGACCATTTAGGCCCAGGAATCCTTAACGAAATACTCACGAAGCATTTTAATCACACCAACATAACTGTCACACTGTGATACGGTGGGTCTCAATATCCTAGCGAGGAATAAAAGGAAGAGATCATTTTTTATCTGCATGACAGTTTAATTGGAGGACACAAAGGTATTAAGCAAACTTATGCAAAAATTAGAAAACGATATTATTGGCCCGGAATGAGAAATGATGTACTTTACTTCATACGGACCTGCACAACTTGTCAGGAACGAAAAATAACAAACGAGCTCCCATGATTATCTCTGACACGCCAATAGAGAGTTTCGACGAAGTTTCTATCGGGACAATAAGCAAATTGCGACTGACGATTTCTAATAACTGTCATATATTAACCATGCAATGTCATTTAACCAAATATGTTATTGCTATACCTTTTCCGAATATAAAAGCGACGACCATTGCAGATGCATTAGCTCGACATTTAATTTGTCAGTTCGGAGCACCTCGAGCCATATTATTTGACCATGAGACTAGTTTCATATCTAAAGTAATAGCTGCCTTACTTCAATTGATAAAAGTAACACAGTTACACTTGTCTGGTTATCGACCTCAAACCACTAGAGCTTTAGAAAGAAGCCATGCACCTTTAGTGAATTTCATTCGCACCCATGCCAACTAATACGAAGATGCGATACCTTTTTCAGCATTCACTTATAACACGAGTTTGCACGCTACTACTGGTTATACACCCTTTGAGTTAGTATATGGAAAAGTTGCCCAATTTTCTTTGCGCATACCAGAGGAGAAGAGGTTAGCTACATATAATCAGTATCTACGCGACCTTATCACGAGATTAAGTAAGATGAAAGTTATGGCTGAAAAGCGACAAATAACCAAAAAAATAGGTTCTAAGGAATACTATGACAAAAAAGTTAAGGCTTCTAGACCGGAAGTTGGCAACTACGTATATATAAACAATGAACCCCGTACAGCCAAGTTTGACAAGTATTATTTAACTCCATTGAGGGTGATAGAGATTTTAGCTAAAAATAATGTCTTGTTAGAAAACCCTAGTGGCAAAACAATACTAAAGCATATTGGTAAATTAAAACCAGCGTTGATTCGAGAATAACTGGTATCCTTAACTATTACAGGAAAATATCTTGGACAACTATGGTTATGCTAATACTATTACTATCGTTAGCGTATAGATACTCAACCTGTAGGAATACGCTAATGAACCTGAACTCAGGCGTTTATTGCGAGAAAATCGGCCCTTTAAAGTTAAAACATGCTGAATGAAAACTAATCATTCATGTAAACCTTGATAAAGCTCTTGACAAATGTGACGTTTCAGGATTAATGAACCAAACGCATAACAACTGTATAAAGCAATTAACTAATCTAAAATGCCAGCCAAAAATGATGGACAACCGAAAGCCAGCCACGGAAAAATATCATGAAGGCATCAATTAATTCAAGGGCACTGAGTGTGTTTATGCTATCAATTCACAAATCATTCTTATCGAACAGAAGATATTACAGACCTAACAACATCAACTGCAAGCCTGTTTAGCATGACAAACTTCGAGAATTAAGAAGTTGACAATACCCAATGGATCCTCTAAGCGAGGATTGGTACCATAAGGTTTCATCGGCAGCCTTAGTAATAGATAGAGTTGAAGTGAACATTTTATTTTGTTTATAAAAAAACTCGAACAATAGGTTAGTTTAAATAGTAAACGTGAGTGGGACTATTTATCTATGAATGCCGGAGTTTACGTGACTATAAAAGTTTCAATGACTAAGTCAAGCGCGCGCCTGACACGAGGGAAGCTAAGGGCCTGAACAGCTCAGCTTACAGAGTGTTAGATAGGATAGCACGATTACCAGAGAGTTGAGTCCTTCTTGCCGAGGAGAGCGACGGAGCAGCGCCAATACAGATAAATGCAAATGTATAATAATAAATTCGTAATTGTTCTTCTTTGATTTAAGTAACCTCAATAAAACTGAATTAGTAAGTGTGATAATTGGTTTAAAATAAAAATAATTGATTTTTGAATTGGGATAATCATAACCTTTTAATGAATTGAATTAATAGATAAGAAATTTAACGCAATACAATCATGAATTCGCTTCATCAACCTCTTATTTTATTATTTCTGCTGAGTAAATTCTAACGATTTCTTCAAATCATTCTCTCGTGAATAAATTAATTTTAGTTAGTAAAAATTTACGTATCCCCATTTTGGCAACGGAGGGGGGCACGTTACAACTTTATTTTTCAAGTTGTGTTTGCGTTTCTGCTAATTCAGGCTCTTTTGATAAATTTTGTATCTGTTCTTCAAAGGAAGTAATTGTATGACTCAAAGCTTGTGCTGTTGTATAATCTTCACATTGAATCGCAGAATATTCTTCATCTTCAAGTTCTCATCACTGTACACCAAGTCTTGCTCTCTGGAATGATAAAAAGAATATCATTAATAAAATTAGAATACTAATTTTCTAATAATTTTTCTAAAATAATTTAAAATAAAATATTAATAATGCCTTAATGAATACATTCGATTCACCTGCATTTTTCTCTCATGACATTCATCCTCTGACATTGATACAACTACATTAATTTTTGTGGGCATTCTGATTCCATTAATAACTTTTACTAATAGAGCAACTCTCTCAGTCACATCTGGAACTACTTTTTAAAAATATTTGACAATATATTTACTAATTTTCTGTGAACAATAATACATTTGCAATATTTCTAAAATTAGTTCTTTGAAATTGCATCTACCCATCTCATCAGAGAAGTCATGAAGTTTAACCATTTCAAATAATTAATGAACAATAGATTGTTGTGATATTCAATCAAACTGTTTATATCGTACTAATCGTACTGATAAACTCCTTTATGTACGCACAGAATAGTGATAGTTCTAGCATAATTTGTTCGAATCCATCAGTAGCGAGCAATTGCAGCTTGTTGTGATTGTTGTTGTTGTTGCTGCTCCATCTAACCAGAATTTTGAAATTCAACATTGTCAACAGTATCTTGTCGCTGTTGTTCATAATCAATTTTAAAGGTTATACCTAGAGCAGCAGCTTGTTTCTATCAATTGTATAACTTATGAATCACCATTTTCACTTTGTAAAAAAGTGACAAACACATCATGATCATCTTAATCAACGATTTTTTAAAATTCTTGTTGTAAAAAATCACCGCCATTAGCACAATTACAACTATTCATACTTGTTGTAAACACACTTGTACTACCAGTATCCGTATACCTATAAAATAGCCGATCACAAAAAATGTTTATCTTCTGATTTATTATAAAAAAATTTAATTTAATATAATGCTGCCGAAATAAAACAGCGATTATACTTTGTCTTTATTTTCTTTCAAATTGTTCATCTTTTTATTACACGCACGCGTAAAAATAAGGTTAAGTTTATATGCTGATTAATAACGAAAATCTTAATTAGACAAGGACAGCGAATCTGGCCTGCTCTTAAAATATTTTAGGTGCGTAATTGCAAGCATGGATTGTGAAACTTATCATCAAAGCTGTCAAAAGAGTTTATCTAAAATTTAGATTATCGAAGTAATGACTTAAAAAATTAATCAAAATTTTTCTCTCATCGTAAGAATGAAAGTAATTTTATATGTTCGATGCGATGTTATTTGAAAAAAAAATTAAATTTAATTAAAAAAACTTGGCGAAAATGAAATTAATTTAATGTATATAATGATACCAAGAAATATTTTATCGTATATTTTATATACTAAAAAATCAAAATATACATTTTTAAATTTTACAACATTATTAGATGATTTCTTTGTTTCGGTCATTCTCGTTGGTGGATCTTAAAAATATTCTCTGTGATTCGATGTCCGTAGCCTTTCATCGCGTAATGCAATCGGCCATCCTAATACTTGCTGTAGTAGTATATATATATATATATATATATGCTTGATGACATGAGTAAACAAATTAAAATATATTTATTATTATTAAAATAAATTAAGCATTTCATAAAATTAGAATCATTTAAATTTCAACGAAATAGCTCTATTAAAAAATATAGCGAAAATATATTATACATATTGTTTTTTAATATAGTTTAGCAGTCGTGCCTTAAATAGAAAAGCGTAAGCATTTTGCATAAAACCAACTCAAAGGCGGGGTTAGCGCGCGAAGCCCCTCTAGTTTATTACAAATTGACACTCCGTTGACTGTCCAATAGGTGGCGACCGGTTTTGCCGCTTACTTTAGTATATAAGAGGAGAGCGGTGGCGCAGGGGCTCAGCTTGGCTCGTGCTTTAGTGGATCAAAGTTCGATTCCCCAAGAAAATTCCGGAAAAACTATTCTGAATTTTTTTACGGGAGATAGAATCCGGAGACCACGAAAATTCTTATAGAAAGCCCTTCAGGGCAACTTGTGTTACTAAAAAGTCCAATTGGACATTTAAGATATAAAATGATTGGGGAAAAATTTAGAAGAAACAAAGGGTGGAAATTAATCATCAAGGGGTGCTGGAAATCATTGATGGATTTGATAAGAGTATAACTACTAGATTAGCAAGGTAGAGGTACTTATAACGCAAGGTTATTGTGTACAATAAATTTTTATTTCACTTATTCCTCATCATACTAATACATTCATATGAGCAATATTTAATAAATAATAGTTTTTGAAAATCTGTTTTTATGCCTACCGAGTTCTGCCCAGCTATAGTGCTTGCGTAGCCGCAACGGAGGATGCTAGTAACTTATATTTTATATAGAATTGTGTTATAATTATGACCAAAGTTTAGTTTCATTGCCTTTACATGATTTATATGTATTTATTATTGAGTTATTCTACAATTTACCTATGTTATAATTATAACGGAAGGTAAAAAAGTACGTTAATAGACTCAGTAATTGAAATGTGGATTACAATCCAATTATTATTTAAAATTTTCACAAATTTTACCTGACGACTCTTCGCTCAACGCCAGCAACGATAATTGCCATTATATTAATGATATTGACAATGTACAACATACTTAATTTTCATTATAACCTTAACTACTCTAATTAACAAAATTGATTAGAATAAAACAGCCAATGAATGATCAATTTAGCAAAACGCGTCCTTTTTATATAAAAAATGAAATAGATATGACGAACACACATAGTTATTGTAATTGAATATAACTGAAATAATATTAAGTTAAAAAAATAATAGAAAACATTCATTTGTTCATTAAATATCTTTAATTTTACAATTTCTTAAAACTTTGCAAGAAAAGGGATGGGGACAGTGAATGACTGTCACAATTTTTTAAATATGCAATATTATTCTTAATTTCAATAATCTAAGTCGATATATTACTATTTCAATAGCATTTACATACGTTAGATATAAATTATTTTCAAAATTTATCTATATACATAAGTATATAATGTAATCTACTCGGTCGGTATTCGGAGTGCTTAAAAATTATAGGTAGCGTTAAACAGTATATGAGGTGTTTTAAGTGTGGAGTGTATATTATTAGTATGTATGATATATATATATATATATATATATATATATATATATATATGTATATATATCAAAGCCCCAGACAGAGTAACATTGCTCAAAACATCTGACGAAAACTAACACGGTTTAAAACGTCTGGTATAAAGAGCTGGTTACAAGTGGTATTACTTTTTGTCAACGGTCGGGAAGGGATGTTAAACTGGCGTTTTACTTCGTGAAGGGATTACAAAGCGTGTTAATTTTCGTTCGAAGCTTTCAACGGAGTTAATTTTTGTCTGCATCTGAACAAAGTTACTTTTTGTCCAGGGCGTCGATATGTATATATATATATACATACATACATACATGGGGGGGGGTACCCTCTGCTCGCTCCGCTCGCCAACCTCCAATATTTAATTCAATTACGTCGAGAAAGATTTATTTATGTTAAAATATATGTTATATGGTCCAGAGACACTCTGTTATGATTTAAGAAATAGTAAATTTAAAAAAAATTTTTCGAATACGCTTTGTAATTTAATTATTTTTGAAGATAATGGTTTCCCAAAATGCAAAAGAAAAAATAGTAAATCAAAAAACTATTATTATAATAAAAAAATTGATGAACAACAAATGAAACTTGATAACTCAATGTTAGTAAAAGATTGATTTTAATAACAATAAAGACGATTCCTCGCCGTCACATCATTGCATATTGGTGCAGGGTGTGACATAAAAATGATTCCTAATAACATAGATTAGTAACTATAGGATATATTTGAATGAATATATAAATACACTATTATTACAAATAAACAAATACACTATACTTATTTATAAATCTATGATTATATTTTTTTTTTATTAAAAATTTATGTGTTTTTTCTATCAAGGATAAAATAGAGATAGGATGAAAAATATATTACATTGCAAGAGATGAATATTATAAATTAAAATATGCAAGTCATTGATGCATTACTCAATTGTTTATCAAAAAAATCATTCAATGTTTAAATATAAATTGAATTTTTATTCTAATTGAGATCTATATGATTACCCTTTAGCTTCAGTAGCTTAAGCAATAACATTTATCTACATAAGTTAATCAATAAATGAACTGATGATTTTTTTTTAATACATGAACTCTTTTCTCATTTTTTTCGGTTTTTTTTACGTTACTTTATGTTATTTTTATCTCTTTCTGTTCTCATCTTATTATCTTCCTCTTCTCTTCATTTACTCGTCATTTTCTACTCCTCACCTCTTCATTTCCTCTTCCATTACACCTCCTTAAAAATTCTCAACTTCCTTCCCTTATTCCTACGTTATTTTAAGTAATTTTAACTCTCAAGTAAATCATCAGAAATCCTTAAATTTTTCCCTGTTTTTTTAACATTATTCTACGCTATTTTACGTTGTTTTAGCTCTTTCCTAACTCATCTTCCTTATTCCTCAATTCATATATAAAGACGAATAGTTAAATAACATATTAACTTATATCAGGACATTTAATTAAATCGTGACTAACATTTTCATTGAATTAAAAAAAATATTACTTGTCCATTTACTAATAAACTTTTATAGATAAATGCTATTGTCTAAGTTACTGAAGCTAAAGGGTAATCAAATAGAATTTAATTAGAATAAAAATTCAATTTATATTGAAACATTCAATAATTGTTTTAATAAAAAACAATTAATTAATGAACTATTTACGTTTTATCTATATATACGACATAAAAAGGGAAAAGAAGACGAGATAAATTTCTTTGGTATATAAAAGAGTATGCATTACATAAAACGTATCAAAAAATAATTTTAGTTCATGTGTTAATAAATAAATATCATCAGTTCATTTATTAATTAACTTTTGTAGGTAAATGCTATTGCTTAAGCTACTAAAGCTGAAGGGTAATCATATAGATTTTAATTAGAATAAAAATTTAATTTATATTTAACCATTAAATGATTTTTTTTAATAACCAATTAATTAATGCATAAATAACTTGCATTTTTTAATTTATAATATTCATCCCTTGCAATGTAATATATTTTTCATCCTATCTCTATTTTATCCTTAATAGTAAAAATACATAAGTTTTCAATAAAAAAAAATATAAACATATATTTATAAATAATTATAGTGTATTTATTTATTTGTAATAATAGTGCATCTATATATTTATTTGAATATATCCTATAGTTACTAATCTATTTTATTAGGAATCATTTATATGTCACACCCTGCACCAATATGCAATGATGTGACGGCGAGGAATCGTCTTTATTGTTATTAAAATTAATCTTTTTACAATATATTTTTGTATTTGTTTACACTTAAGTGATTAAAATGTTTATAGAGTTCATTACTAATAGAAGTATTAGGATTTCTATCTAAATCAAAATTTAATGACAGTACAATTATTAATATAAAATTTGGTAGATTACTGGATCGACTAATAAAAGATATTGATTTTAATATTTTACGAGCTTAATATTACGTCGCTTCTAACGTCGCTCGTTTAAATTTTTATATATTATATGAATATGTATGAATAAGTCAATTTTACGGCGACCACGGAAGTTCGGTTGAATTTCATTTTGTAGTTTACAAATTACTCTTTCATTTTCTAAAATTTTTTGGGTTTTTTAATTTCTCACCATTTATTATAATCCGTGGAATGGTGGAAAATTAAAAAATCTGAAAAATTTTACATATTGAAAGAGTAATTTGTAGACTCAAAAATAAAACCTAACCTAAAATCCGAAGTCGCCTTAAAGTCAGAAAAATTGCCTCAATTCAGAATTTTATATATTGCAGGTCTGTTTAAAATTCAGTTTTTATATATTTGGAGAAAAAGAATTAATCTTTAGTTCCAGTAAGCATAAAAATTGTATAAATACAAATCATATCATCATAAAAAATTGAGAATTTGTTTTCATAAATTCCATTTCAATCAATGAAGAAATATGATAAGAATTCATTCTTTTTAATCATGAGTTTTAGACAGAGGGACGGAGATGAAAAAACAGAGACGTAGGAACAAAGACAGAAATACAAAGACACAGAGACGGAGAGAAGGAGAAAGAGAGACGAAAACAGAGAGACATAGAGAAAAAGACGAAAACGGAGAGACAAAGACGAAGAGACATAAACAGAGGGGCAAAGAGACAGAAACGGAGAGACAGAGACGAAGAGACAAAGACGAAGAAACGGAGTTCGAAGAAACGAGACGGTGAGAAATAGATCGATAGACGGAGACAAAGACACATAAATAGAGAGACAGAGACAGAGAGACAAAGATGGAGCGGCAGAGATAGAGAGACGGAGACATAGAGACGATGACGGAGACGAAGTGACGGATATTATGTATGTGTATATGTGTATAAGAATAAGTGTATGTGTATGGATATGTGTATGTGTGTGTATGTGTGTATGTGTATGAATATCTGCATAAGTGTGTATGTGTATGGATATGTGTATATGTGTGTATGTGTATGTTAGGTGCACATGTGTAGGTGTATGTATGTATGTGACAATAATGCAAAAGATATTCACGTAAGTAGAAATGTCTCAATTTTTCACTTCAATATAATAAAATGATAATATATATATATTTACATATATATACATATATATATATATATATATATATGCAGTAATGTCATTGAAAAGACGGAGTCGGAGAAACAAAGGCGGGAAAACAGAGATGGAGAGCCAAAGACAGAGAGTCCGAGAGTCGGAAAACAGAGACGGAGAGACGGTGGCAGACAAAAAGAAAAAGAAAGACGGACATTCGAAGATGGAGTGACTGTGATAAGGAGACAAAAATAAAGAGACGGAGACGGAAAGATGAAGATGGAGAGACAGAGATAGAGAGATGATGACAAAGAGACGGTGATGAAAAGACGAAGTTGAAGGAACAAAGACGAAGAAACGAAGACGAAAAAACGGAGACAAAAAGACGGAGAAAACAAGACGGAGAGACAGAAAAACGGAGACGCAAAAACGGAGGCAGACGGACGAAGACTGAAAAATGGAGACAGAAAGACGGAGAGAACGTGACCGTGACAAAGAGACGGAGATAAAGAGACAAAGATGGACAAATAGGGATGGGGAGATGGTGACGGAGAGACGAAAACAAAGAGATGGTAAAAAAAATATAATAACGGAGAGAATAAGACAGAAAAAAGTGCTTTGGGAATGCTTTCTCATAGAGCTCTTTGAATTTCATTAATTTTTTTATATTTATTTAAAAGTGATTTTAATATGAAAAAATTGGCTAACATTAATATTCATTTATAAATTTGTACTTAAAAAGAACGATGACAACGAAATTTCTAATCGTAACCACGCTAAGAAAGAAGATAAATGAAAAAAAAAAATTTGTATGGAAATTCTCAAAATTCTCTTGAATTAAAACTGCGCTGAGAAAATTGGTTTTCCAAAACTTGTTTTCTTTAGACAGTAGCAAATAACTTGCATACCAATTTTAGAGCAAATCTATCGAATGGTTTCCATGAAATCGAAAAATAATAAAATTAATAGTATGCCAAAAAAATCAGTTTTCAAATGTTTTCATTATTTTAACAGTATCAAATAATTTCTATACACATTTTTAAGCAAATTCTCAGAGTAGTTTACGTAAGATCCAAGTAAAATAAAAAATTTAAAATAAATTTTCTTCAAAATTTTCGAAATGCTCTCAAATTATAACTGCACTAAGAAAATAAGTTTTCCAAAGCTTGTTTCATTAAGGCAATAACGAATAATTTTCATAATAATTTTATAGTAAATCTATCGAATATTTTTAGTGTGATAAAAAAAAAATGAAAAATAAACATTTTTTTAGAATTTTCAAAATTCTCTCAAATTAAAACTGCGCTAAGAATAGTATATTATGCGTCAAGGCCGCAAAACGTATCATTCTTGGCAAGTGCATGCTGAGGGGCCGAGCGTAGCGAGGCCGCTCCAGCTGCACGAGCAAGAATGATACGGTTGTGGCCGTGACTGCATATACTTTTTTTTTGATCGAAGGCCACTAAGCGGAAGCTGGGTCTTAGCCCCTCACCTATAAAAAAATAACTGATGATTCTTAAAATATAATAGAATTTTATAAAAAAATTCAATTGGCTGATTCCATTCAGATTCATGCAGGCCGTCACTGATCGAATTTTTTTTTTCTTCTAAGTAATAAAAATACCTTCTATTATGTATATAAAGATAAAATTTACCTCGTAGAACGCTCAAAAAAAATTTTTTTTTTTACTACAGCAATTTTAGTGTTGGATGTAAAAGCAAAAATTAAAAAATTATAAATGAACCTCTACTTTTGAATGACTATAGCTGAATAAAACCTTTCAATTTACTTCTTGCCACTCATGTCTCGAAGTTTTGGCAGTGTATATTTGGTTTCGTTCACTTTTACAACAGTGAATCTTTTGAATATCTTTAATTTCTTCTGCATTTCCTAATCATTCGATTTTTTTTGACAGCCGAAAAACTTCTAACTCATCCTTGCGGATAACAAGAATGTTAATCGACGGAGTATATTTTGATACGTGAGTGGCGAAATTTTCAGCGTTTCTAATAAAATCTGCACTCTTCTTGGACAGATTATGCGTAAAGCGCCTTTACCATGACCTGTTGCAGAAAAAAGCCATTTTCTGTTTACTTTTGAGTTCTGAAGCTCATAGAATTGATATCTATTTTTAAAATGACTGGCAGCTCTATCGGAAATGGTTATGATTTCATCAAGATCTTGCGCAATGTAATTTTGTTTTAAGTTATCGATTATTAAATTTATAGCCATTAGAGCATGAGACGAATCTTGTTTAATATCGTCAGAGACGGTGACATAACTGACTGTTTTATCATTTCCAAAATAGCATACTCACGTAAATATTGATATTTAGTTTTTAATCCAATGATAGCTTTGAATTTCATTTTGAAGCGGAACTGTCCAATTTTCTGCAAAATCGACATGAATAACTAATTGGGAGTCATTATTTTTCGCTGAAAGTTTAACCTCTTTAATTGCTATACGTTGAATTTCTTTGACTAATTTATGAGCTCTTACAGTGAGAGCACGCTCTCTTAACTCTATTAAGAAATTTTCAATTATGCTAGTTTTATTCAGTAAATTTGATTTTTTCCAAACACCATAAATTATTTCTTCATATAAATCTTCTTCTGTCTAAGAAATTACTTGTAAATCAATAGAATCTCCAATGGGACATTCTTTACATTCTCTTAGTACACATTTCATATCATCTTTTGAACAAAAAAGTGAAGAACATATTTTCAATTCCAAATCTGCAATGTCTTGTTTATTCTCTTTTTTATAATTATTCAAAGCATCCAACATAAGTTTAGGATTTTCGCAGTAAACGTAAAGACACGAATCGGTGGGTGGATGTGGTATAACTCACTTCGGTCTTAAAGCGTAGAATGTTGATTAACCAATTTTTGTTTTCATTTCAGGATTTTCATCTTCAAATAATTGATATATGGCTGATTCCATTCAGATTCATGCAGGCCGTCACTGATCGAATTTTTTTTTTTCTTCTAAGTAATAAAAATATTTTCTATTATGTATATAAAGATAAAATTTACCTCGTAGAACGCTCAAAAAATTTTTTTTTTTTACTACAGCAATTCTAGTGTTGGATGTAAAAACGAAAATTCAAAAATTGAAAATAAACCTCTACTTTTAAATGACTATAGCTCCGTCAATTTTTAACCTTTTTGAGCGTTCTTTTAACGAAAGTATGCAGAATTTCATCTAGTTTTAAATGCAGTCTCGATTTTTGCAATACAATTCGATCTCACTGAGTTATTTACGAAAAGCCGAAAAAAGCGATTTTTTTCAAACACGATTTTCTGAAAAACTATATTTTTTTTTTTTTTTTGAAATTTTTATATGATTTTATACATAAAAATACTAACTTTTAGGGTAGGTGAGAATATGCGATTTCGCCTTATTTTTTTTAACAGATTTTTAACGGTAGGCCGGAGTAGAACCTGATACCGACCGAGTAACGATTGAGTTGTTTGTTATTTACTCAAGTTTTAACCGGTGTATCTTCAAATTAAAGGTTGAGCGCAATAGATATTACTATTATGAACATCAATGCACAAGAAAAAAAATATCAACCGGTTTGTTTTTGAGAAAAGTAAGTAACGCGAAAATATTATAAACATTAACTTTTACTTTGGCGTTACTTACTTTTCTCAAAAACAAACCGGTAGATATTTTTTTTCTTGTGCATAGATGTTCATAATAATAATATCTATTGCGCTCGACCTTTAATTTGAAGATACACTGATTAAAACTTGAGTAAATAACAAAAATGCCAATTAGACAAGGACAGCGAATCCGGCCTGCTCTTAAACGTTTTTTTTATATTTTCGATTTTAAAACATTGATACCATGGCGCATTGTACTATTTTTCCAACTTTACGTGTTCTTACAACTATTTTTATGCTTTTATTCATTGATATATCAAAAATATCAACAATAATCTTTAAAATAAACCCTGGATCGAATATTTTGATCAATTAGAACCAAAGTTATGACGATTTAAAGTTTAAAAAAAAATGCTGAAACTTTAAATAAATATATTTACTTTGAATTTTGAATTTTGAATTTTGAATTTGAATTTTGAATTTTGAATTTTGAATTTGGATTTTGAAAAGGTGAGTTTTTTAAATACTAAAATATATTATTTGGTCATTTTCAATGCACAAATAATATGCGATACAATTGAGAAAGAACACTAATGAATTGAGAACTAATGTAAATAAAAAAATCCGAATTTGAATAAAACCTTTCAATTTAATTCTTGCCACTCATGTCTCGAAGTTTTGGCAGTGTAGATTTGGTTTCGTTCACTTTTCCAACAGTGGATTTTTTGAATACCTTTAATTTCTTTTGCATTTCCTAACCATCCCATTTTTTTTGTCAGTCGAAAAACTTCTAACTCATCCTTGCGGATAACAAGAATGTTAATCGACGGAGTATATTTTGATACGTGAGTGGCGAAATTTTCAGCGTTTCTAATAAAATCTGCACTCTTCTTGGACAGATTATGCGTGGAAGCATAATGTTTAACTAAACCACCCATACCGTCACAAGCGCCTTTACCATGACCTGTTGCAGAAAAAAGCCATTTTCTGTTTACTTTTGAGTTCTGAAGCTCATAGAATTGATATCTATTTTTAAAATGACTGGCAGCTCTATCGGAAATGGTTATGATTTCATCAAGATCTTGCGCAATGTAATTTTGTTTTAAGTTATCGATTATTAAATTTATAGCCATTAGAGCATGAGACGAATCTTGTTTAATATCGTCAGAGACGGTGACATAACTGACTGTTTTATCATTTCCAAAATAGCATACTCACGTAAATATTGATATTTAGTTTTTAATCCAATGATAGCTTTGAATTTCATTTTGAAGCGGAACTGTCCAATTTTCTGCAAAATCGACATGAATAACTAATTGGGAGTCATTATTTTTCGCTGAAAGTTTAACCTCTTTAATTGCTATACGTTGAATTTCTTTGACTAATTTATGAGCTCTTACAGTGAGAGCACGCTCTCTTAACTCTATTAAGAAATTTTCAATTATGCTAGTTTTATTCAGTAAATTTGATTTTTTCCAAACACCATAAATTATTTCTTCATATAAATCTTCTTCTGTCTAAGAAATTACTTGTAAATCAATAGAATCTCCAATGGGACATTCTTTACATTCTCTTAGTACACATTTCATATCATCTTTTGAACAAAAAAGTGAAGAACATATTTTCAATTCCAAATCTGCAATGTCTTGTTTATTCTCTTTTTTATAATTATTCTAAGCATCTAACATAAGTTTAAGATTCTTGCAGTAAACGCAAAGACACAAATCGGTGGGTGGATGTGGTATAACCTACTTCGGTCTTAAAGCGTGGAATGTTGATTTACCAATTTTTATTTTCATTTCAGGATTTTCGTCTTTAAATAATTGATATATTTCTTTTATACTTCGCGTAAGAAAGCGTTTGACTTTTTTAGTTTTTATACCATTTTCTTTGATAGATACTGTGTCGCTTTTATTCGCACTTTGACGAGAACAATTAAAATCATCGTTCAGATAATAATCCTTTACTTTCATTACAATTTCACTATCCAAAGAATGGCCACAATAGTTCTCAGACTGCTTGTAAATTTTTTTATTATTTACTAATGATCGTGCTTGATCAATCATATAAATAGTTACATTTGGTAAAACTGATAATAAATAATCTTTGGAAATATCACTTGGTATAATACTCAACAATCGCACTTTTTCAAGAAAATTTAAACAATTATCTAATGCAATTTTAATATTCTCAAGCCATTTATCATTTGTTTTACATTCATTATTTTCATTTAATGCGGGCAAATCCGTTATATCGTAGACTTTCATCATTTTAGTTGCTATTTGTGAATCAGATGCATCGTTTATTTGTTTTCTTTTTCGGAGAGCATAAGATTCTCGCATCTTGATATTGATATTTTGAGGCATTTTAGTTAGTGAAATGTTTAATTTCAAATTACTTGAAGTCTCGTTGAGCTGTTCTACCACAGCCTCACTATGAATAAAATCTTCCGATGATTGTTAACTGCTTAAAGTCGATCAAATAGGCGCATTGTTCACTTCATCTAATAATATTTTGTAACACGAAGGGCATACATTATCTTCTATAGAGAAAGAAGTATTTGGATACAAGCGCTTCAAAGACTCCGTTAGATCACCTAATTCTCTAAGCGGACTTTTGGAGCAATCATAAACAACTTTTTTGTGCCTTTCTTTTAAATCCTTGCACTTCATTTTAACAATCAGTGATGCCATTATTGATATTCCGTTCAATGACAGTTAAAAAAAAATAAATTTCCTTAAACCACTTTATTTTTTATCTTCCTTTTCTAATATTTTTAAACGCGTCAAGTCGTTAATGAGAATGCAAAGAACGAATCATCGCCACCTAGTAGTGACTTACGTCAACTCCGTACAAAATAAATTCAAATTCTAAGCGCGAAATTCAAACTGATAAAAAAATTATATTCTGCAACAAAAAAAATTTTTATTATAATAATGTACCATAAAAAAAGGATAAATGGTTATGTATTCTTTCATCAAAATAACTTTTATTTTAAATTAAAAAATTTATATCTTCAGATTTTAATCTTTAACGAAAATTGCGTTTCCTTAATGTAAATATCATATCTATTTTAAGTTTCAGCATTTTTTTTTAAACTTTAAATCGTCATAACTTTGGTTCTAATTGATCAAAATATTCGATCCGGGGTTTATTTTGAAGATTATTGTTGATATTTTTGATATATTATTAAATAAGAGCATTGAAATAGTTGTAAGGAAACGTAAACTTGGAAGAATAGTACGATGCGCCAAAGTATCAATGTTTTAAAATCGAAAATATAAAAAAAACGTTTAAAAATCTGTTAAAAAAAAAGGCAAAATCGCATATTCTCACCTACCCTAAAACTTAGTATTTATTATGTATAATATCATATGAAAATTTCAGAAAAAAAAAAATAAATAGTTTTTGAGAAAATAGTGTTTGAAAACAATCGCTTTTTTCGGTTCTTCTTAAATAACTCAGTAAGATCAAATCAAGTGACGAAAATCGAGATTGCATTTAAAACTGGACAGCATTCCGGAAACTTTTGTTTAAAAAACGACCATAAGGGGTAAAAATTGACGGAGCTATAGTCATTAAAAAGTAGAGGTTCATTTTCGAATTTTTGAATTTTCGTTTTTATATAGAACACTAAAATTGCTGTAAAGAAAAAAAAAAAATTTTGAGCGTTCTACGAGGTAAATTTTATCTTCATATACATAATAGAAGGTATTTTTATTACTTGAAAATAAAGAAAAAATTCGATCAGTGACGGCCAGAATAAATCTAAATAGAATGAGCTGTGTGTATGTGTATGTGTGTATGTGCATGTATGTGTATGTGTGTATGTGTATGTGTGTATGTGGATGTGTGTATGTGTATGTGTATGTGTGTATGTGTATGTGTGTATGTGTGTATGTGTGTATGTGTGTATGTGTGTATGTGTGTACGTGTATCTGAGTATGTATATGTGTCTATGTCAATGTGTGTATATGTGTGTGTGTGTGTGTGTGAATGTATGTGTGTATGTCTTTGTGTGTATTTGTATGTTTGCATGTGTATGTGTATGTGTATGTGTGTATCTGTATCTGTGTATGTGTAGATGTGTATGTGTATGTGTGTATGTGCATGTGTGTATGTGCATGTGTGTACGTGTATGCGTGTATGTGTATGTGAGTATGTGTATGTGTGTAAGTGTATATGTGTATGTGTATGTGTGCATGTGCATATGTGTATGTATATGTGTGTATGTTTATGTGTTTATGTTTATGTGCATATGTGTATGTATGTTTGTGTATGTGTGCATCTCTATGTGTGTATCTGTATGTGTATATGTGTATGTGTATGTGTGTATGTGTATGTGTATATGTGTATGTGTATGTGTGTTTGTGTATGCGTGTATGTGTATGTGTGTATGTGTATATGTATGTGTGTATGTGTATGCGTGTATGTGTATGTGTATGAGTATGTATGTATGTGTATGTATGTTTGTGTATGTGTGTTTGTGTATGTATGTATGTGTGAATGTGCATGTGTGTATGTGTATGTGTGTATGTTTATGTGTGTATGTGTATGTGTGTATGTGTATGTTTTATGTTTGCATGTGGACGTTTGTATGTGTGTAGGTGCAGTTCAATGTGAGTATGTTTACGTTTGCATGTGTTTGTGTGTATATGTATGTTTGTACGTGTTCGTGTGTATGTGTACGTGTGTAGGTGTATGTGTGTAAGTGTGTATGTGTGTACGTGTATATGTGTTTGTGCATGTGTGTATGTGTATGTGTGCATGTGTGTATGTGTATGTGTGTTTATGTATGTGTGTATGTGTGTATGTGTGTACGTGTATGTGTGTATGTCTATGTGTGTATGTGTGTACGCGTATGTGTGTATCTCAATGTGTGTATGTGTGTATTCGTGTACGTGAATGTGCGTATCTGTATGTATGTATGTAAATGTGTGTATAAGTATCTGTGTACGTGTATGTTTTTGTGTGTATGTGCATGTCTGTATGTGTATGTGTGTATGTGCATTTGTGTATGTGTGTGCGTATGTGTGTATGTGTATGAGTGTATGTGTATGTGTATGTGTGGATGTGTGTACGTGTATGTGCGTATGTGTATATAGATGTGTGTACATGTATGTATATATGTGTATGTGTGTATATAGATGTGTGTACATGTATGTATATATGTGTATGTGTGTATGTCTTCAGGTGTATGTGTGTATATACATGTGTGTACATGTATGTCTTCAGGTGTATGTGTATGTGTGTATGTGTATGTGTGTATGTATGTACGTGTATGTGTGTATATGTATGTGTCTATGTAAATGTGTGTATATGTATGTGTATGTGTATGTGTGTATGTTTATGTGTGTGTGTGTATGTGTATATGTGTATGTGTGTATGTCTTTGTGTGTATGTGTATGTTTGTATGTGTATGTGTCTGTGTATGTGTGTATGTGCATGTGTGTATATGTATGTGTATGTGTGTAAGTGTATGTGTATGTGTATGTGTTTGAGTGTGTATGTGTGTATGTGCATGTGTGTATGTGTATGTTTATGTGTGTATGTGTATGTGTGTATGGCTTTGTGTGCATGTGTATATGTGTATGTGTGTATGTTTATGTGTGTATGTGTATGTGTGTATGTGTGTATGTTTATGTTTATGTGCTAATGTGTATGTGTGTATGTGTATGTGTATGGGTTAATGTGTGTATGTGAATGTGTGTATGTGCATGTCTGTATGTGTATGTATGTATGTGTATGTAAGTATGAGTATATGTATGTGTGTATGTCTATGTGTAAGTGTATATGTGTATGTGTGCATGTGCATCTGTGTATGTCCTTGTGTGTATGTGTACGTGTGTATGTGTATGTGTGTATTAGCATTTGTGTATGTGTATGTTTGTGTGTATGTGTATGTGTGTATGTGAATGTGTGTATGTGAATGTTTGTATGTGCATGTGTTTATGTATATGTGTATGTGTATGTGTGTATATGTATGTATGTGTATGTGTGTATGTGTATGTGTCTGTGTGCATGTGTATGTGTGTATGTGTATGTGTGTATGTGTATGTGTGTATGTGTATGTGTCTGTGTGCATGTGTATGTGTGTATGTGTATGAGTGTATGTTTATGTGTGTATGTGTATGTATGTATGTGTGTATGTGTATGTGTTGTGTGTATGTGTATGTGTGTATGTGTGTATGAGCATGTGTGTATGTGTATGTGTGTATGTGTATGTGTGTATGTGTACGTTTGTGTGTGTATGTGTGTTTGTGTATGTGTGTATGTGTATGTGTGTATGTGCATTTGTGTATGTATATGTGTGTATGGGTATGTGTATGTGTATGTGTAAATGTGTATGTTTGTATGTGTATGTGTATGTGTGTATGTGTATGTGTATGTGTGTATGTGGATGTGTGTATGTGTATGTTTGTATGTGAGTATGTGTATGTGTGTAAGTGTATATGTGTATGTGTATGTGTGCATGTGCATATGTGTATGTATATGTGTGTATGTTTATGTATTTATGTTTATGTGCATATGTGTATGTATGTTTGTGTATGTGTGCATCTCTATGTGTGTATCTGTATGTGTATATGTGTATGTGTATGTGTGTATGTGTATGTGTATATGTGTATGTGTATGTGTGTTTGTGTATGCGTGTATGTGTATGTGTGTATGTGTATGTGTATGTGTGTATGTGTATGCGTGTATGTGTATGTGTATGAGTATGTATGTATGTGTATGTATGTTTGTGTATGTGTGTTTGTGTATGTATGTATGTGTGAATGTGCATGTGTGTATGTGTATGTGTGTATGTTTATGTGTGTATGTGTATGTGTGTATGTGTATGTTTTATGTTTGCATGTGGACGTTTGTATGTGTGTAGGTGCAGTTCAATGTGAGTATGTTTACGTTTGCATGTGTTTGTGTGTATATGTTTGTTTGTACGTGTTCGTGTGTATGTGTACGTGTGTAGGTGTATGTGTGTAAGTGTGTATGTGTGTACGTGTATATGTGTTTGTGCATGTGTGTATGTGTATGTGTGCATGTGTGTATGTGTATGTGTGTTTATGTATGTGTGTATGTGTGTATGTGTGTACGTGTATGTGTGTATGTCTATGTGTGTATGTGTGTACGCGTATGTGTGTATCTCAATGTGTGTATGTGTGTATTCGTGTACGTGAATGTGCGTATCTGTATGTATGTATGTAAATGTGTGTATAAGTATCTGTGTACGTGTATGTTTTGTGTGTATGTGCATGTCTGTATGTGTATGTGTGTATGTGCATTTGTGTATGTGTGTGCGTATGTGTGTATGTGTATGAGTGTATGTGTATGTGTATGTGTGGATGTGTGTACGTGTATGTGCGTATGTGTATATAGATGTGTGTACATGTATGTATATATGTGTATGTGTGTATATAGATGTGTGTACATGTATGTATATATGTGTATGTGTGTATGTCTTCAGGTGTATGTGTGTATATACATGTGTGTACATGTATGTCTTCAGGTGTATGTGTATGTGTGTATGTGTATGTGTGTATGTATGTACGTGTATGTGTGTATATGTATGTGTCTATGTAAATGTGTGTATATGTATGTGTGTATGTGTATGTGTGTATGTTTATGTGTGTATGTGTATGTGTATATGTGTATGTGTGTATGTCTTTGTGTGTATGTGTATGTTTGTATGTGTATGTGTCTGTGTATGTGTGTATGTGCATGTGTGTATATGTATGTGTATGTGTGTATGTGTATGTGTATGTGTATGTGTTTGAGTGTGTATGTGTGTATGTGCATGTGTGTATGTGTATGTTTATGTGTGTATGTGTATGTGTGTATGGCTTTGTGTGCATGTGTATATGTGTATGTGTGTATGTTTATGTGTGTATGTGTATGTGTGTATGTGTGTATGTTTATGTTTATGTTCTAATGTGTATGTGTGTATGTGTATGTGTATGGGTTAATGTGTGTATGTGAATGTGTGTATGTGCATGTCTGTATGTGTATGTATGTATGTGTATGTAAGTATGAGTATATGTATGTGTGTATGTCTATGTGTAAGTGTATATGTGTATGTGTGCATGTGCATCTGTGTATGTCCTTGTGTGTATGTGTACGTGTGTATGTGTATGTGTGTATTAGCATTTGTGTATGTGTATGTTTGTGTGTATGTGTATGTGTGTATGTGAATGTGTGTATGTGAATGTTTGTATGTGCATGTGTTTATGTATATGTGTATGTGTATGTGTGTATATGTATGTATGTGTATGTGTGTATGTGTATGTGTCTGTGTGCATGTGTATGTGTGTATGTGTATGTGTGTATGTGTATGTGTGTATGTGTATGTGTCTGTGTGCATGTGTATGTGTGTATGTGTATGAGTGTATGTTTATGTGTGTATGTGTATGTATGTATGTGTGTATGTGTATGTGTTGTGTGTATGTGTATGTGTGTATGTGTGTATGAGCATGTGTGTATGTGTATGTGTGTATGTGTATGTGTGTATGTGTACGTTTGTGTGTGTATGTGTGTTTGTGTATGTGTGTATGTGTATGTGTGTATGTGCATTTGTGTATGTATATGTGTGTATGGGTATGTGTATGTGTATGTGTAAATGTGTATGTTTGTATGTGTATGTGTATGTGTGTATGTGTATGTGTATGTGTGTATGTGGATGTGTGTATGTGTATGTTTGTATGTGCATGTGTGTATGTGTATGTGTGTATGTGTATGTGTGTATGTGTGTATGTGTATGCGTGTATGTGTATATGTGTATGTCTGCATGCGCATGTGTGTATATTTTTGTGTGTTTGTGTATCTGTGTATGTGTATGTGTGTATGTGTATGTGCATATGTGCATGTGTGTATATATGTGTGTATGTGTATGTGTGTATGTCTTTGTGTGTATGTGTATGTGTGTATGTGTATGTGTATAAGTGTATGTGCATGTGTGTATGTGTATGTGTATGTGTGTATGTGTATGTGTTTATTTGTATGTGTGTATGTGTGTATGTGCATATGTGTATGTGTGTATGTGTATGTGTGTATGTGTGTATGTGTGTACGTGTATGTGTCTATGTGAATGTAATTGTGTGTACATGTATGTGTGTATGTATATGTGTGTATGTGTATAAGTTTTTGTGTATGTGTGTATGTGTATGTATGTATGTATATGTGAGTATGTATATAAGTGTATGTGTATGTGTGCATGTGTATGTGTATGTGTGCATGTGCATGTGTGTATGTATATGTGTGTATATGTGTATGTGTATGTGTGTATGTGTATGTGTGTATGTGTGTATGTGAATGTGTGTATGTGTACGTGTATATGTTTATGTGTGTATGTGTAAGTGTGTATGTGTGTATGTGTATGTGTGTATTTTTATGTGTGTATGTGTATGTGTATATGTGCATGTGTGTATATCTTTGTGTGTATGTGTATGTGTGTATGTGTATGTGTCTCTGTATGTGTGTATGTGCATGTGTGTATGTGTATATGTATGTGTATGTGTATGTGTTCTTGTGTTTATGTCTGTATGTGCGTATGTGCATGTGTGTATGTGTATGTGTATGTGTGTATGTCTTCGTGTGCATGTGTACGTGTGTATGTGTATGTGTGTATGTGTATGTGTGTATGTTTATGTGTGTATGTGTATGTGTGTATGTGTGTACGTGTATGTGTATATGTTAATGTGTATGTGTGTATGTGAATGTGTGTATGTGCATGTGTGTATGTGTATGTATGTATGTGTATGTAAGTATGTGTATGTGTGTATGTGTATGTGTGTATGTGTATGTGTGTATGTGTATGTGTGTATTCGTAAGTGTGTATGTGCATCAGTGTATATGTATGTGTGTATGTGTATGTGTGTACGTCTATGTGTGTATGTATGTATGTGTATATGTGTATGTGTATGTGTGTATGTGTATGTGTGTATGTGTATGTGAGTATGTGTATGTGTGTATGTGTGTGTGTATGTGTGTATGTGTATGTGTGTATGTGTGTATGTGTATGTGTGTATGTGTGTACGTGTATGTGTGTATGTGTATGTGTGTATGTGCATGTGTGTATGTGAATGTCTGTATATGTATGTGTGTATGTGTATGTGTGTATGTGTGTATGTGTATGTGTGTATGTGTGTATGTTTATGTGTGCCTGTGCATGTGTGTATGTGTATGTGTATGATTGTATGTATATGTGTGTATGTGTATGTGTATATGTGTATGATTGTATGTATATGTGTGTATGTGTATGTGTATATGTGTATGTTTGTATGTGTATGTGTACATGTCTATGTGTGTATGTGTATGTGTATGTGTATGAGTGTATGTGTATGTGTATATGTGTATGTGCGTATGTGTATGTGTGTATGTGTGTGCGAATATGTGTATGTGTGCCTGTTTATGTGTGTATGTGTATGTGTGTATGTGTGTATGTGTATGTGTGTGTGTATATGTTCATGTGTGTATGTGTATGTGTGTATGTGTATATGTATGCGTGTATGTGTGTGTGCATGTATGTGTATGTTCATGTATGTATGTGTATGTGTGTATGTGTATGTTTATGTTTGCATGTGTACGTGTGTATGTGTGTAGGGGCATGTGTTTGTTAATATGTGTACGTGTGTTTGTGTTTGTGTGTATTTTTATGTTTGTGTGTGTTCGTGTGTATGTGTACGTGTATGTGTGTATGTGTATATGTATGTTTGTATGTGTATGTGCGTATTCGTATGTGTGTATTTGTTTGTGTGTATCTGTATGTGTGTATTTGTATGTGTGTATGTGTATGTGTGTATGTGAATGTGTGTAGGTGTATGTGTGTTCGTGTATATGTGTATGTGTGTATGTGTATGTGTGTATGTGTATGTGTGGATGTGTATGTGTGAATGTGCTTGTGTGTATGGGTATGTGTGTATGCGTCTATTTATATTTGTACGTTCATGTGTATATGTCGATATGTACATGTGCATGTGTTAATTCGTTAATGTACATACTTATTCAGTAACGGTTACTTGCAGTCATGAAAAGTTGTGAGCATTCAAAAATCGTTTTCTAGCAGTTATAATTATATATTAGTCAATATTCGCAATTACGTGAAATCCAATTTTTATTGAACAGAAGACTTACAACTGTTTTGATCTTTATGTAACAATGGTTAGCAGTTTCTTATAATTACTCCTATTCAGTTAAAATTATCTTTAGTCACCTACAGTCATTAGTTATTATTTACAGTAATTAATAGTTCTTATAAAAATTCGAGTCCAAGATATTCTCTACCACGTATTCAAAACCAAAGAAGTTCGTGGAAATTCATAACGGCCAATAGCTGTTATTAAATGTTGAAACTTCAAGTTACGGTAAGTGAATGCAAATAATTGCTCGTAGAAATGTATCATGCGAATAGAGCATTTTGACTGATATGTATGCTAGTATATATCTTCACTCGAAAAATTATTATTGTTTTACTGCAAATAAAATGGGCATTAGAAGCTCAATCATGTTTGGATTATCTCAGGCTAGAAAGAATTGCATGGAAAGTAAATAAAACATGAACGACATTCACCGATGGCTTACTTGGTATACTTCGATAATTCTACACTCTCATATGCTTTAGTTGCCCGCTCTGAATTTTCTTTTTTTTTAGTTGCTTATTTATTTCGGATTTGACGCGAGCAGACACGGTGAATCTTGTATATGAATTTACGCCACAAGTATCTATATCATATTGTGCATCTTGTAACTATAAAGGCACTTTATTGTCATATGTCATGTGCTGCGGAAAGTTGCATATCTCGGTAAAATTTGTTCTCACATCTTATAAATCTCCAATACTGATAAATTTTATTTGTATAAATCTTCAAAGGACATAAAAATAATGTATTTATTAATTTTCTACGAAAAAATAAAATGTTTAAAACATCAAATTTTGTTTATTGAACTTTTATTACATTTGGATGCTCTGTATGTCCACTATTTGCTTGAATAAGTTCAAAAATGCGACTTTCCATACTAGCGTCTAAATATTGAATAGTACCTGGCTTAATTTCACGTCATGCCTGCAAAACTGCATTTCGCAACTCTATAACAGAGTTATATTGTTTGTTGTTGACAGAAATTTTGCAAACAAGAACACTCTAAAGATTTTAAATAGGGTTAATGTCTGGGGACCACGCAGACTAAATCAAAACTTTAATATTATTTTCAAGAAACCAATTTTTAGTTTTTTGACTAGAATGTATCGGAGCATTGTCTTGTGGGAAATCAAGCTTTAAGTTTATATTATTATCCATAAACGGTACTGAATTATCTTCTAGCATACGAATATACTCTGTAGAATTTATTTTGCAAGATGGGAAAGACAGGGGCAAAGTTTCACAGGAATTAAAAGCTCCCCACATCAACAAACTTTCTGCACCAGAATTCCTACGGGAGAAGTATTGCGGTTCTTTTTTTAATTCTTTCCAGTTTGAATGATTACCATCTGGGTCATCAAGATTAAACTTTCTTTTATTAGAGAAAATTACCTTAAAAAAAATAAAATTAATATAATTCAGTTTGAAATTAAAAAGTGAATAATTTACCATTTTCCAGTTTATAGTCATATTTAATTTAGCAAAACTCAATATGGCTACTTTATGGTGTGATGATTCTGGAACTTTTTACATTATTCGTCGTGTAACATACGTTAATCATTTTAGTAATTGATGTACAGATGCTTTAGAAATATTAACCGGCAAACGTCACTATATCTGATTTAAACTTTTTGTAGAATAACTCGCTACTTTAATAACTTGTCGTTTTATCGAAGAATCTTAATTCTTTTTCGGTCTGCCTGTTTTTTTTATTCCTGTAACGGTTATTTAATTCACGTTACAAAAAAGATTATAGCTTCAATTAAATATTATTTTAGCTATGTTTATGAATTTAATCATATGCAGAGTTGCTGAACATCATACGAAATTCACTATATATCATCCAGCAAACTCTGATAGTACTAGCTAGTAAATTTTATTGATGAAGAAGATTTAACTCTATATACTTGTCACTGCTTGTCTCCCCTTCTCATTCTTTTACCCAATTAAGAGACACGTTGTCGGTAGTACAATTTTCCTTGTTTCTTAGGGTACGTTTTCTACTACTTAAACCCTTTTATTATTTTATACAAATTTATATATTTTATGTAATGTTAGAAGCGAGGACCGCGGAGGCGTCAAGGTAAGCAACGGTAAATATATTTTTTATATTATATATAGTCGGGCTGTTGGACATTTACTTTATTCATACAACCAAAAGCTTGTTTTAATACAATATTTGAGATTTGACTGAACAAATCTAACAACTAATTTTAATAAAAGAATAATAATATAAATCTGAATTTAAACACTTTTTAAGGCTAATATAAAATTAATTATATCTCTAGAGGAAGTCTGTATGCGTGAAGCACCGTCCAAAAAGAGAATAAGATAGGGACCACAAAGTCGAGTCGCAACTTGTAGACTAAGCCGGTAGATGGAGAGAGACGGGCTGCGCGCGACATTACTAAGCGGCGCTCCCATGAGCCCTTGCGGCTGATTGTTGGAGCTATCTTCAACACTCCCTCCTTCCAACAATTTCATCTGCTTTCTTGGTTTCTCCAATTTATTCTCTGTATTACCATCTAAAAAATAAGAACTATACTTCTTCAACTTTTGGATGTGTATCTATCCACCTACGTGCATAGTATTCTGTATTAGTGAACTTTATCGATAAACTATGTTGCTCAGTTTATGATTTGTATATCATCTGAATAAAACTCTGAACATTCTGTTTTTAGTTTATCTCAGTTTTTAAAATCCTATTGCGAAGGTATTTGTGTTTCTTTGTTGGCAAAGGTCTAGTCATAATATCAGCTTCATTCTCATCAGTCATGGATCAGAGATCCATCTGGCAATAACTTTTCCTTCGATAGCACACTGTTTTATATAGTCACCATGGGTTATTGCCATGTGACTTTTGCTTCTAGTACGTTCTCTGGATTCTAATTTGGTTTTGATGGTTACTATGTCGTTATCAAAGTTTTTCAGTCTGTGGCTGCCGTCTATTTGAGTACAATCACTGGCTGACTTGTTGTCACACCATATGGTTACAGGATATAGAGTTTTTCCAATGATGTCTCTTGTTGCTTTATCAATGAAAACCAGTTCCTGACAGGCGTCGCTCATAGCTAGATACTCTGCTTGGCATGTAGATAGCGTCACATACTTCTGTTGGTGACTTCTCCATGAGATTGAGTCATCAAATAGTTTTATGATGTATCCTCCTGTGGACGAGGAGTCATGCCAGTCTCTGAAACTTGCACATGTCATGGCTTCTAATGAATTGCCATTTTCGGTATAGGTGAGTCCTAAATTATTTGTTCCTCTGAGGTATTGAAGTATCCTTTTGACGTCTTTCCAGTCCTCTTCTGTAGCTTGTGTTTGTCTTCTGGATAGATAATTGACAGTATACGTTATGTTCGGTCTTGTTGTGCTAGCCAAGTACAGTAGGGTTCCTATGGCTTCTCTAAATAGAATTTTCTAAATAGTATTCTCTGTTTCTGACCTGTCTGGTGATCATAGGTGTTGATTGAGGTTTGCACTCTTTCATGTTAAACCGTTCTAACACCTTTTCAGTGTAATCCTTTTGGTTTAACTTCAGTGTTTGGTTTGAACAATCTCTTGAGATGTTCATTCCTAAGAAACATCTGGGTTCACCTAAATCTTTCATTCTGAACACGGAACTTAATTTAGTTTTGATCATATAGTATTATGAAGACCGCTTGTCCATCTTTTCTCCAGGTGAAGAGACAAGGTTTGTTGACATCCTTTTCTAGTCCCAGTTTCTGAGCTTCTTCTGAAAATCTTTTGTTCCATCTTTTTGGACTTACTTTCAGTCCATGTAGGGACTTGTGTACTTTACATACTTTGGTGCGTTTAGTCGCATCATCACATGTAAGCCCATCTGGAATCTTCATGTAGATGTCTTCTTCCAGTGTTCCATGTAGAAACGCTGTTTTGACGTCCAGCTGTGTAGCTTGGAAATCATATTTGTTGATGGTACATAGGGCTGATCTGATTGAAGATATTCATGACACTGGCGCGTACGTTTCACTCAGGCTGTATTCTGTCTTGTCTTTGAATCCTCTGACGACTAATCTAGCTTTATAGCTGGTTTCGCCTGTTTCTTCGGTTTTTCTTTTAAACACCCATCTGGAGTCCATCACATTTACTCTGTTTTCTTCTAAAGTTTTGTCTAGTATGTCAACTATTTCCCAGACTTTATTTTCTTTTATTGCACGCTGTCCTTCTTCCACTGTGCACTGCCACTCATTTCTTTCTGTTAATGACATAGCCTCCGTGTAGTCCTTAGGATCTTTGTTAACTTCGGTGAGTATAGCATGGTATGATTCACTATCTATTGGCTTGTTTGATTGTATTTCCCTTGCTCTTACATTGAGCTTACAATTTATTTTGGCTACCCTTTCAGGTCGCTTGGCTTTCTTATCCACTAGTTCATGTTCGTTTTGTCCATCTGAAGATCTTTTCTTTGGTCTCCCTCTTTTGGATTTATCCATGATTTACGTATTTTTATTTACTGTCTCTGAATTTGAGCTTACATCATCTGAGTGTACTTCTGGTTCTCTGGAGTTAGTTTCTTCATTTTCTTTCGCATCTGAAATTTCAACCTTTTCAAGGTCCTGCGGTGTTCGCTTGAACACATCTTTATATAATAATTTTTCATTGAATCTGACATTCCTGGAGTTAATGAATTTCCTTGTACCAGGATGCCATAAGATGTAGCCTGTTGTGGAGTATCCTACCATAACAGTTTTGAATGCTCTTTCTGAAACTTTTGACTTGGTGTTTGAAATCTTAGCATACGCTATACATCCAAATCTTCTGATTCTGTCTTCATGGTGTTTAGAATCTGGCAGAATCACGTCAAGTAGAGTTTCAAAGTCTAAGGAACGATGCGGTAACCCATTGTACAGCTGCTTCTGAGGCTAGGATCCACATACTGCCAGGTAGACCTGAGTCGATCATCATGGTACGTATTTTGTTCTCAATTGTTTTGTTGAACCTTTCTGCTGTTCTGTTGTATTAAAGTGTATGTGGTGGTCCAAAATTGTTCTCAATATTTTCTTGTCTCATTACTTCTGAGAATTTACCTCCAGTAAATTCTGTGCCATTGTCTGCTCTTATATAGCATACTTTCGTATCTTCTCTTAATAGTTTTCTCAAGTTTCTGAGAAATCTTCCAAGGCAGGCTCCTGTCTCATTTTTGTGACTGATGGAGTAGACCTTGGCAAATCTGGAGTAGCCATCTATAAATACCACTATGAAGTTGTTTTCTCCTGGATAGGATAGTGGCTTTATAGGACCCATGACATCTGTATGTATCAATTCTAGACATCTGGTTGCTCTGTCTCTTGTTTCTGAGAAAGGATGACTTTCCATTTTTCCTAGTATACAAGATTCACAATCTGATATGTTATCTCTGAATTTAATCTTTTTTAAACAGTCAGTTGACTTTTGTAAGTGTTTTAAATAGCCTAGGGACATATGTCCTAGTCTTACATGCCATAGCATGCCTTTATCTAATTCACTACTCTCAACTTTCGGGTTTTCATTAGACTTTAATAGGTCGTCTAATATTTGTGAGTCAGATATCTTGTATAAGTTTATAGTTTTTCCTTTTGGAAATTCTTCTGAATTTATTTCCTGTGTTTCTTCATTCTCGTGGACTTCTTTCTCTTCATTCTTTCTCCCAATCTCAGTTAGGGCGTCTGTAATTTGGTCTGCGTCGAATATTTCGGACTGAGATTGCTGTATGAAGTCATCGATGGAAACTATCCTTGCTTCGCACACGTTCAATTCATGATTTTCTTTAAATTTGTTCTCATTTTCCATAACTATGTTCAGAGAGATTAACCAATTTGGTTTTACATATCTCCCTGTAAGATATCTGACTCCTGTATATTTATAAAATATCTCTAGTGTTTTATCGTCCAGGTAAATTCCTAGACCAACATCTGCAAATTTTCTCAGTGAAATCAGATTGTGTGAAACTTCTGAAGCTACTAACACGTTAGTTAGCTTAAATACATCTGAATTATTTTTATTAAAAATCAGCATAAGATTACCTTCTCCGTCTATGGTAATATCAGCTGTTTTATGATTCTTCCCGAGCCTTTTTTAAAGTTACTCAGAATCAGGTTTTTCTTTACTATATGCTCTGTTGCTCCTGAATCTGCTAGAAATGTTATTATTTGGTTATTAGTGTTAGTTTTGTTGTTATTTCCTGTCAACAAAACTTAAGCAGTTTTCTTTTTCTGTAGCCTCTCTGGAGCGGTGTCATTTTTGGTATTTTTGAAAACCTTACAGACGAATTCATTAGAGTTTTCTTTCCTACTCTTTTTATTGGTGTTATTTGTTTTACCATCTTGTTTATTGTTGTGATGATTATTCTGTACCTATTCTTCTCTGGATGATTTAGCACTCGAACCTGATATACTGCTTCCCTTCTGAAAACACTCTGTGCCTCTGTAGTTAGTCACCACGTTGCAGTGGCAACAGAACCATGACCTGTATAGTATTAGCAGACAATCGGCTTGTAGATGTCCTGTCCTGTTATACCTGTAACATTTTATTGGGTAAGCAGTCCTCTCTTGAGTTGCGTTGATCTTCACCTCTGAATTTTTGACATTTTACTTTTCAGCTTTCAGCTGTAGCAGGAAATTTTTTAATTCTTCGATGGTTATTTCCTTTTGATTAGTCTGCTTTTTTATCAGCGTAGCTGATCTCAACTCTGAATAATCTCCTGATACTGCCAGATAGAAGGCAGATCTCTTTTCTTCTGTGGGGAGCATCTCTGCTGGATTACTGTTCTCATTATCTCTAGTTACTGACTCAAACCTATCAATGAATGTACTTATCTTTTCCTTTGACTTTATTTTTGAATTATATAATTTTCCTCTTACAGACGTTGCTGTAACATTCATTTTTATTCTCTTACTTTCTTTAATTTTATATAAAATATAAATTGAATTTATTAAATTTAATATCTTTTATGATAACGCTCGTCTACTCTATTTATAATGATATCCCTTACTAATCTTTTACGTTTTTCAATTTCATCAGAATTTAAATTTAATTCATTCAAATTTTCTTGATTTAAGACATTTGATAGATTTGAAGCCATTAACTCTGAATTTAGACAGTCCAGCCAGATATACAATCCAGTCTTTTGTATTAACTTATATTCTCTCTTGATCGTCAGTTTGTGGTTGCTAGAATGAATCTCAAATTCTTTGTGCATATTTTTCACAGTTTCATTTAAGTTTAGGGAGATGTGAAACGAACACTACACCTGTACTCATAAATATTGCCTATCTTTTTATTTTACTTAAAATTCCAGGAAAATAAATACAGTAGCTTGTAATATGTATCGTGAACATTATTTAGTTGAATTTTTAAATGGCTTCATTCATTAGTTTTTAATAACTTTGGTTTTCTGGTACAAAATCGAAAAATTTTAATATATGATATTGGAATCCAAAGTTATTAAAAACTAATAAATGAATTAATTTAAAAATTCAACTGAATAATGTTAACGGTACACACTACAAGCTAATGTATTTATTTTTCTAAAATCTTACAATAAAATGGAAAGATAGACAATATTTATGAGTACTAGTGTAGTGTCAATCTTACATCCCCTTAATAAAGCGTCTGAATTAGTATCATTGTTAAATGAATTAACTCTGGAGGGAGTAGATGTTCTTTCATTTGAGTCGTCTCTGAAATTCTAAGCGGTAACAGTAAGTTTTTCGGCTTTAGTCATCCTCTTCTCCATTTTCTCGGTGAAACTCTCTTCCTTATTGCACGTGTCTGCTATAACCTCCTGGGCAGCTTTGGTGTCTTTCCCTATTCGTGTAAGTTGACGTTCGAAGAATATTTATTTAATTAACTTCTGAAAAGAAAAAAAAATAAAAAGAAAAAAATTGGATAAAAATACTCGACGTTTGAAGAACATTTATTTAATTAACTTCTGAAGAAAAACATTTATTTATTTGCATAACCGTACAACAAGTTAATGCATTTCAAGTAAATGATTCAAACTTGAATTATGATTTTAATTTGCTTTATTTTTATTCAAAATAAAAATAATAATTAACTTCTGCATGAAAAAAAGCAAACACTCCTAATTTGCTAAAAAAAAATATTCCAGTATAAGCGAAACCGTACAACAAGTTAATGCATTATCGTGAAAACAGCAAACACACAAAAAATGGCGAAAAATTACGCGACACGCGCACTCAGTTTGCACACTCTTCTATCTTTTTCTCTCCACGTTTTCTTGCAAAGCCCGTCCATATAAAATTTATTCTTTACATGATTTTATATCTAAATAGAAAGAAGAAAATATTTTCCTTCTCTTTTTTTTGGATCTATACTTCCCACGTCTGAAAGTAGGAAATGATAAAAATAAAAAGAATCACGTCTAAATGTCGAACGCGACACTAGAAAACGCGAGAGAAGATGAGAGAACAAAAATGGCGGTCAATCGCACAGCGTGCGTCCTCCTTCCTTTCCTATTTCACTTTTTACTTTTCACTATACTTTTATCATAATGCGTTTTGTTAATACAAAACACCTCTGAACGAAAAGAGAAAAAAGAGAAAAAAAATAATGCGACAAAACAAATCAGTTTTGAATTTTTATCGCACTAAACTTCACATCTGAATGAAAGATTTCACATGGGAAACAATACACTCGCTTACCACTCTGAAACTGCACGAACGGCACTCATTTTTCTTTTTCCAAAGAGAAACTAAAACCTTGATAAAAACGTGGCCTGGTCCGATAAACTGTTGGACATTTACTTTATAAATACAAACAAAAGCCTATTTTAATACAATATTTAAGATTTGACTAAACAAATCTAACAACTTATTTTATTAAAAGAATAATAATATAAATCTGAATTGGAACACTTTTTAAGGCTAATATAAGACTAACTAGGAGAGTATCACAACTCCGAATAACGGATTTGGCTCAAACTTAAGGATAAGTTTCCAAATGTCAAAATATGAAAGGAAACAGAATTTTAGACACTAACGCTTAATATTTCACTAGTTATAGGCAATTAAAGAAAATCACTAAAAAAGTTACTAGATTTTTAATCGCATATAGTTCCTTAGAATTGATATATAGAAGCTTGAAACTCTTTTTAAATGAAAGCTGAGCTCAAATCCTTTCGAAATAGTAGTTATAGCATGCGAAGATATTATTTTTTCCCAAAGTTACAGCGTGATAAACATTGGACCTGATTTTTCTTTTTAAAAGATTAATTAATAACAAAAACTGAAATTGGGTCTATTGTTTATTACGCTATAACTTTGGAAAAAAATAATATTTTGACATGCTATAACTACTATTTCGTAAGGATTTGAGCTCAACTTTCATTTAAAAAAAGTTTTAAGCTTCTATATATCAATGCTAAGGAACTATATACGTTTAAAAATCTAGTAACTTTTTAGCGATTTTCTAATTGCCTATAACTAGGGAAATATTAAGCGTTGTTGTCTGAAATTCTGTTTCCTTTCATATTTTGACATTCGGAAAATTATCCCGAAGTTTGAGCAAAATTCGTGATCCGGAGTTATGATACTCTCCTAGTAAGTATATTCTTTGAGGAAGTCTGTATGCGTGAAGCACCGTCCAAAAAGCGAATGAGATAGGGACCACAAAGTCAAGTCGCAACTTGTAGACTTAACCAGTGAATAGAGAGAGACGGGCTGCGCGTAGCATTACTGAGTAGCTGTCTCATGAGCCCTTGCGGCTGATTGTTGGAGTTATCTTCAACACAGGCGATATGAATTAATTGTTAGCACTAGCAAAAAATACCTTGCTCCTAACGTCGCTCGGTTGAATTTTCATATATGATATTATTATGAATAAATTACCAATTTTAAAATAAAAAAGAATTGGCGCAACCTATGAATTTTGATATTGTAGTTTTGTACTAAATTAAATTTTTATATTTTTATAAAAAAGAATAATTAAAGTTACAATACGCATAAAAATTGTTTTAATACAAATTATATTATGATGAATTAAGAATTTGTTCTACTAAATTGCATTAGAATCAATAAAAAAATATAATAGGAATCCATTCTTTTTAATCACGTGTTTCAATCACGAACCATGAAATAATCGAAAACAATATTTGACTTTTACTAGAACTAACAATTGCACGAAAAAAGGAAAGTATTGTTAAAATAGGTTCTAAATCAAGTATATCTAATTTATGTACTAAGGTACTTAAAAAACGCTGCCAAGTGCTTTGGTGGAATGCTTTCTCATAGAGCTCTTTGAGTTTCATTAATTTTTTTATATTTATTTATATATGATTTTAATATAAAAAAATTGTCTAACATTAATATTTATTTATGAATTTGTACTTTAAACGAACGATGACAACGAAATTCGTAATCGTAACCACGTTAAAAAAGAAGATAAATGAAAAATAAAAATTTGTATGAAAATTTTTAAAATTCTCTTGAATTAAAACTGCACTGGGAAAATTAGTTTTCTAAAACTTGTTTTCTTCAGACAGTAGCAAATAACTTGCATACAAATCAGTTTTCAAATGTTTTTATTATTTTAACAGTATCAAATAATCTCTATACACATTTTCAAGCAAATTCTTAGAGTAGTTTACGTAAAATCCAAGAAAAATGAAAAATTTAAAATAAATTTTTTTCAAAATATTCAAAATGATCTTAAATTATAACTGCGCTAAAAAAATAAGTTTTCCAAAGCTTGTTTCATTAAGGCAATAACAAATAATTTTTATAACAATTTTACAGCAAATCTATCAAATGGTTTTAGTGTAATATAAAAAAAAATGAAAAATAAACATTTTTTCAAAATTTTTAAATTTTCTTAAATTAAAACTGCCCTAAGAAAATAAGTTTTCCAAAGCTTATTTCCTTTAGACAATAGCGAAAAACTTGCAGAAAAATTTTGGAGCAAATCAATTGAATGGTTTTCGTAAAATAGAAAAATAATAAGAAATAACAACTTTTTTCAAAATTTTCAAAATGCTCTAAAATTAATAGTATGCCAAGAAAATCAGTTTTCAAATGTTTTTATTATTTTATCAGTAGCAAGTAATTACTATACAAATTTAAGAACAAATTTTCAGAAAAGTTTACGTAAGACCCCAAAAAAAATGAAAAATTTATTTTTAAATTTTCAAAATTCTCTTAAATTAAAACTTTGCTAGGAAAATAAGTTTTCCAAAGCTCGTTTTATTATGGCAATAACGAATAATTTGCATAATTATTTTAGAGCGAATCTAACTATTGGTTTTTGTGTAATATATTATAAAGAAAAATAAACATTTTTCCAAAAATATTCTAAATGCTTTAAAATTATAACTGCGCTAAAGAAATGAGTTTTCCAAAGTTAGTTTTCCTCAGACAATAGCGAATAACTTGCATACAAATTTTGGAGCAAATCTATCAATAGGTATTCATAAAATAAAAGATGAAAGAAGAGAAAATTTTTTTTTTTTAATTTTCAAATTGCTCTAAAATTGAAAGTGCAATAAGAAAATTAGTTAGTAGAAGTTTTTCATCTTTTGGCAGTCACAAATAATGTCTATGCAGATTTTCAAAAAATTTCTTCGAGTAGTTTACGTAAAATACCAAAAAAATAAAAGATAAAAATTTTTTTAAAATTATTAAAATTGCTAAACTTTAGAAAAAACTGAGCCAAAAAGATCAATTTTCAATAGCTCCCCCCCCCCCAGTTAGACAAAAAAATAAATTGCTTGCAAAATTTGGAGCAAATCCATCGAGTAGTTCTCGAGATATTTTTGGCGTACTGAAATCACACACACACACACACATACACGCGCACACCCACGGCAACCCACACCCACACGCACACGCACATGCACACGCACACACACACACGCGCGTACACGCACACGCACACCAACACCCACACACGCACACGCAGACGCACATGCACACCCACACGCACACGCACACGCATACCCACACCCACACTCACATGCACACACATACCCACACCCAGACGCACACCCACACTCACAACCACACCCCTACCCACACCCACACCCACCCACACTCACAC